>JAUELK010097877.1:0-12198 GCA_031471215.1 Gastropteron pacificum
TCTCTCTCTCTCTCTCTCTCTCTCTCTCTCTCTCTCTCTCTCTCTCTCTCTCTCTCTCTCTCTCTCTCTCTCAGTGCGCCCTTCTTAAATCTCCTCTTTCGCGGGAGAAACAATGTTATGTGTCTTTTGATCATTGAAACACCAGACAAAAAACGAAAGCATATGATTTTGATGTTGGCAATCTTTCATTTGATGTGCTGTGAGAGCTTCAAGCTGCAGAACTCAAGCTGTGTTATTCATCCTTTGGCGTAACAGATTAAGACGAAGTGTGGTTGTATTTATTCTTATTAATTACCACACACTGAGATCGCATACACATTTAGGGAGCGGAGATCGGCGGTCTTAGTTACGGGTGGCTTGTTTTATTGCATTAGATTTTGATAGAAGAAGAAAGAACATGCTTCATTATCCTGTTCAACATTATG
The DNA here is from genome assembly GCA_031471215.1 of Gastropteron pacificum. Lineage (NCBI taxonomy): Eukaryota > Metazoa > Mollusca > Gastropoda > Cephalaspidea > Gastropteridae > Gastropteron > Gastropteron pacificum. The sequence goes on from JAUELK010097877.1 coordinate 426, forward strand.
TTTCTCCTGTGTGGCACTTTTGTCTGGATTGTTTACACGTGCATAGTTCAAAATGTGTTCGTCATGACGTGGCTCTACACCCCCCGAGAGCACGGCTCACGAATCAGCCCTAGCCCTAGTAGTCCCAGCAATCGATTTGATTAGATGAACTCGTGTAGTGCAGTCTTTGCTCTCGCTTTCCATCAAAGAATAGTATGCCACAATGCCCCCTTTTTCTTCTTCTTTTTCTTTCATCATCACCGGCGCACCGTCGTAATACGCCTGCAGGTCTGCTTCGACCGGCGTGAGTAGAGTACCAGGGACGGACAAAGTCAGGAAGGTTTTGTTTGTAGTCTGGTTTCCGTGTTTTCGACGGCCCCGTGTTGACACACCGCCAACTGGCCGCCCCGGGGCAAGTTGCCATGAGGATGCGTCGTCGTCCTACCATCATCATCATTGGCCGCCGCCGCCGCACCGGAACGCCTTTGTCATTGTCTCCATGCCGGCCGGCTCTCTGAGGGGTTCACTCCTGCAAACACGCACACAGTGCTGCTGCTCCGGTAGCGTCATCGATTTTTGACTTGTTTGTTAGTTTCACGATTAGACTAATTTTTGTGCTGTCTTCGTCTGTTTCTTCCCCCGCCGCCCCCCCCCCCCCCCTCCTGGCCGTCCTCTTTACCTATAATCTGATGCATGTTTCGATTGAATATATCTCATTGCACAACGCTGTTTGTCGGGGCATGTCTTAAACTTTGACACCTGGGTATTGTTTTTTTCTTCGGTGTTCTTTGTAAATCGATAAGATAATACACAACACATGCCCAAAAGAAACACGCGAAACCCCCGTGGTTGCATTGTAACAAAAATAAAAATGACGGATTGATTTAGGCATGTAGAGATATACATGTGTATTTAATACGATATATTGCGCGTATTTCTCACTGTAGACAAGACGCTGGATTGAAACTGTAGCGTCTAGATTGATTACCTGTCCACCTGGCCTTTTGGGGTACGCCGCCCTGGTCGACAATCAATGGGGTCGGTTTTAATATCGATGGGGTCAACATGGCGGTTTTGTCAGAGTGACATGGACATTCGTTTCATAATTTCACGATTTTAGAGAGCTCAGTGACATTCTTGCCCTTGCCCTCCATTGTTTTGTCAGCCGAGGCCCCCCTACCCCCCTCACACACACACACACACACACACACACACACACACACACGACAACTGTGTTCGTTTCTCTCTTTTTCTTTTCTCATCTCCTGCTTTTGTTGTTCTTATTTTTCAGGGTTGAAACTTTGTACATTGAAAAAAAAACTTTGTGTTGGATCGTAAAAGGGAACATTTTGATTACCTAATGCTTAAATCATGCTTTGCCCGCTTTCCAACGACCGGGGAAAGACCAAGAGGGTGGATATTTACGTCATACGGCTACGTGAACGTGGCACTGTTAAAGAGCGTCCATCATAACATATCCAGTCAATCCTGTTTTCTGTCTTGTTACGAAATCTACATGTCTATCTAGTGATGCTTGTAATTCGGCTGTAGGGCTACACATACAGACGCCCAGTGCTACATGTAGATCTAGTACGTGTGTATTTTATTTGATTTTGAAATGTATTATTGACTTGTGGCCCGTGGCCCATTCATCATTACAAAATGGTATGGCATTCATTCAATGTATATACAAGTGTACAAGAGGGGTTTATGAATAAACCTAATTATTATCATTACACAATATGCAAAATGATAAGCTTATATATGTATATATTGTTTACACAGAGACTAACTATCTGTGGACATGTTTTTCATAGTACGTTACTAGTTTTGTTGTGGTTGCTTTGTCCTGGCATGATAACAAGTGACCAAGGTAGTTCAAGTGATTTGCAGAATTTGTGTGTATTGGAAATGTAACGAGACGGGATAAACGAAATCTCTCTGGTGACTGTAGAGGGAGGCCCCACAGAAGGAATGTCGATTCAGTCCCATTTTTCTCATTTAGTACTAGATCTAGATTCTAGACCCATTACATATTTGACATGTAAAGAGACGTGAAATCAGCGAAACTTGTCAGTGACTATAAGTAGGGCTACACACGACAAGTCCAGTCCATGCACTACGTGTAGATCTGACAATGTGGCTTACATGGAGTATAACACGACGTGTTTAGTGTTTAGTGCATTGACCGTAGATGAGGCTCCACACAAAGACGTCCCCATCCACAACATGTTGACACCATTAGGTTTTATCATAGTCACGCACAGGTGAGCCAGCTCATTACACTGTTGCTCTGAACGTCGGGGGGGGAGTGCTTGCCGCCTTTGAATTAATCAATTCTCTGCCCCCATCATCTGATAAGCAGTATGAGTGTCTACAAAAGAAACATTAAATGTCAATAATGGAGGGAATAGTCAGACGAGGGCATAGTCCGATTTGCATGACCCCCATAGAGGTTCTCAACTGAAGGGCATCTGCGTGTTTAGTGTCAGCGCAGGCCACGCCGCGACAATGGAGGCTATTACTTCACATGATAAAGCATAATTATGTATATATTTTTTTTTACATTATTATTATAATGTTGTGCTGGGAAATCTCTTGGTTTTGCTACAGGCCAGCTGCTCATACAGGAGACGCCGCCTATAAGAACGGTCCCCGTCGGTAGCGAAAGCGTTCTTATATCCGAAGTGTTCTTCTTTATATCCCTAGTTCCGTTGTTAAAGCCAAAATCCAAGGGTTGTAACCTAGATTTGAATGGTTTTGATTACTGCATACAATTTTGTTGAATGCGGGTGCAGTAAAGTGTTGATGGTAGGAATATGAACAATTTGCATTGTTTTATTATTACGCTGTGCGCAAATGGAGTAAGAACGGGACTGTATGCGCATTCTTGATTGGTCACCATAAGACTTGACAGTTAGATAAATCCACTTTGTTGAGAACAGTCAGTCGTTCTTTTTTCCGAAGTAACGTTCTGAGAAGAAATAGAGAAATAATTCGATTGACTGAAAAGTCGTTCTTATATCAAAACAATTCTTATAAGCGGCGTGTACTGTACTATCTACAAATGGTATGCCTACACATTTAGTCATTTCGTTATTATGATGCGTGTGTGCGTTTCTCTTAGTTGGAGTCACCACCCGGACGCCGCTCTTGCTTAATGAGGTACATGTATATATTTATGTAAACAATGAGATGAACAGCGCAGGCTCTCTCTCTGCTATATAAATGAAGATCTATTTATATACGTGTTTTTTCCTTTGTCTGCATTTTTGTAGCATGCTTTTTCAACCGGGCGTAGGACTGGCTATGGCGGAGTTAATTTATTTATGTAGTTTATGTTTGACACAAAGGGGTCATAATAGTGTGGCGATCTGATACATGGACATGAAATATCACGTGTTAGTACTGTTAGATGAACAACCATTACTCACGATGATGATGACGGACAGATATGTAATCTTAGTTGTGGGCGTGTGTAGGTAGGATGCTTAACTTCCACATACGTGAACTAGAGAGACAGACAGACAGAGATCAGCTTGTGAATGGTGCACATGGCACAGTAGCAGAATGCTGATGGTTATAACTGGTTAGTTAGTCTATGTACACTACATACTTAAGAAAGCAATGCTGAGGACTAAGGCAAAGAAGAAAGAAGAACAAAATGCATCTGGCCTTGTCTCACCCACCCACTAGTTGCACGACGGACGCGCCGTCGCTGTCCACCCACCACGATTGCTTCTGCTGGTCAATGGCCGCTCGTGACCACTTGACCAGTTCCGTCGGTCGTGGGTGCAGTGACCCCGCATGCCACACTAGGCTACATCACGTCTGGACACTAGACACTACTTAGTATTATGGTCACTGATCAGTCGAGTTGCTGTAGGAACGATTCAGAAAGAACTTGTTGTAACTGTTACTGATGAGTCGTTTTTTGTCGTCGTCGTCCTTCTTCTTCTTCTTCTTCTTCTTCTTCTTCTTCTTCTTCTTCTTTTTCTTCTTCTTCTTCTTCTCCTTCTCATATCATATGAATGTAAATAATTAGGTTAGTCCAGTATCAAAACATTGTAGCGAGCAACTAGTGTTTCTTTGTTCCTACATCGGTTTCAGTTTCAGTAGCAGTAGCTTACCACAAATTATGGACTATGGACATTAATTAAGAAGTTCATTGGTTCGGGCTGTTGGTCTCGAAGCTCAATTCTACTTCTACTTGAAACAGTTGAGAGCAACGTAATCCCTTGTCCCTGGTATGGAACCACGCCGACGTTGTTCTTAAAGCTTTACTAGTTGTACAAAAGAATTACACATTCAATGTATTCTATACCCGTATCGACGACGACAAAACAACATGCTGTGTACAATCACCCTTGATGATAATATGCTTGAAATGTTACACGCACCCCATTTTTATATTTCTGTCGAATGAATAAACACGTGTAGATCTATATGATATGCAAGATCTGCCCTACTAGTATTATACATGGATTTTTTTTATATATTAAAAAAAACAAAATTATGCTTGAAACGTAAAACGTCTCTTTGTGTTTTTGTTGAATTTACAAATAGATAGACGCATATTATTTGCTACATCTATCGTTCATCGGTTACTATTACATAGTTATTGTATGAGTGCCAAGCTAGCATCGTTTTACACAGATCCGCTGTCGACCTTGTCGTTCTGTAGCGATTGACTGAGAGAGATACTGCCTGGGGTTGTTCAGCTGTTGTGAGGCAGATTTCATTCAAGTCCACGGGAGGCCCGATATCGTGTGAGTACTGAGGCGAGACGCCTGGGTGTTCGCGTGGAAAATCGCTCACGCACAACCAAACATATATGTACATATATATATATATATATTGAAGATTGATACGAGAGACAAAACAGAAATAATCACATATGTGCGAGCACATTCACACATTCTCTCTCATATACACACTACACACACATGCGCGTGCGTACGTATACAGACACATACACAAAATCACACGTATACTGACACTCATAACACAATCACACGTATACATATACTCATACACACACGCTCTTCCTCTCTCTCTCTCTGTCTCCCTCTCTCTGTGCCTCCCCCACCCCCCTCCACCCCACCCCTCCCAACACACACACACACACATAATCAACGCACAATAAATAACACAACACGCACACGTGCCGACACGGCGACAGCACACTGCCAGCTAACAACACACTACGGATTCATTATAATAATAACCAAAGGCCTTTCTCACCCCATGGCGTGCTGGTGGTGGTGTTTATTATCGGCAATCTCGGATAGATATTAATTCTCCCTACCCATTCAACCACTGCTTGTGACAACCATAGCGCGCAGTGTACATTATTATCATTTCCTATGAACACCGATGCGTTTCCAAACGTTATTGTTATATTTTTTCTGTATTTTTTTCTCCCTGTATTTTATTTTTATACACGGATGTGAGCGGGGCACAGTAAATTAGTTTAACAAATCCTAATTTTCCCCTCAGCTATCAACGCAACCTGGGTTGCCACTTTGAAAAGCCGTGCGCTAGGCTCGATGGTTCGATATCTGCATAATTTAATCACCATTGTCGCGCGCTCTGTGTCTTTGTCCCAGCCACTACTACTACTACTACTACTACTACTACTACTACTACTACTACTACTACTACTACTACTACTACTACTACTACTGCCAGCTACTTTACTGGCATGTCTGCTCACACACTCTTTCTATCCGTGCTCCTTTCTTGCTCTATCTGTCTCTGTCTGTCTGTCTGTCTGTCTGTCTGTCTGTCACGCACTCTCTTTCTCTCTCTCTCTCTCTCTCTCTCTCTCTCTCTATCTGAAAACTGTTTGTCTTCTCTATCTCTCTCTGTGTCCCTCCATCTCTCCTTCCCTCTCTTCCTGTCCCTCCTTCTCTCTCTCTCTCTGTCTCTCTCTCTCTCTCTCTCTCTCTCTCTGTCCCTCCATCCCTTCTCTCTCTCTCTCTCTCTCTATCTCTATGTCCCTCCATCTCTCTCTCTCTTTCTCGTTCCTTTCATTTCCTTCTCTTTAACCTCTATCTCTTTCTTTCTCCCTGTATCTGTATTTCTCTCCGCTCTCTATCACAATACTCTCTTCTGTGCTTCCTATGCATCTCTCACTTTCTTCTTTCGTTGCAAGTAAATGGTACAGAATATGTAGAACGTACTATCGGTTGAACGGGACTTTATTTAAGACCACGACAAACGGTGTACTCACTAATATAATATTGCTACCACATTACCAAATTATTATTAAACTGCCTCTAAAACCAGTCGCTGTACTGGGGGGGGGGGGGGGGGGGGGGGGGGGGGGGGGGGGGGGGGGGGGGGGGGGGGGGGGGGTGGTATGTCCCCCCCCCCCCCCCCCACACACACACGTCTCTCTCTCTCTCTCTCTCTCCCTCTCGTTTTCTTCAACACACTGGTGGTTGTGGGAAAGAAGCGATTCGTAAATACTATACTCAAGGGGCCAATGTCCTTATTGAACAGTACATATTGTGTATACAATATCACGACATTGTGTTCGGTCATATCTGTGCCCCACCCTTCCTCCCAGGGGACAGCTCATGTCAACGTAAGAGCTCACATTGGAGGGGTCTTGTGGCTGCTTGTTGTTTAGATCGGAGGAAGAAGAGAAAACAGGGGGGGGGGGGCTACGTTTTGTGACGGAGAGGAAGATGGGATCGGATAGGGAGGGTGGAGGATACTTGCAGAAACAAATAGACGGAGGAAAGGGGGAGTTTGGGACTCTTTTTAAACATGTTTTTTTTTTTGGGGAGGGGGGGGGCATTTTTGGGACGGAGAAAGAGGAGATAAAGTGGCGAAAGAAAATGGGAGGGGGTAGTGGAGGATACTTGCAGAAAAGAATAGACGGAGGAAAAGGGGAGTTTGGGACTCTTTTCAAACATGTTTTGGGGCGAAGGAAGAGGAGGGGGAGGGTTGGGACGGAGAAAGAGGATATAGAAGAGAGGCAAAAGAAAATGGGAGGGGGGGGGGTGGGGGGGGGCTAGTGGTGGTTGTCAGAGGACATCAGAGAGCACCGGCCTCCACTGTCATTTGGTTGTCCATCAACGTTAGCCGCTGGCCTTGTTCTGATGGGTCAGCTCGCTGGATGTCTGCTGACTTCAAAGTGCCCTTTGCCAAACTACATCCTCTTTCCCACTCTCTCTCTCTGTCTCTGTATCTCTATGTCTCTCTCTCTCTCTCTCTCTCTCTCTCTCTCTCTCCCCATCTCTCTTTCTCTCTCTCTCTCTCTCTCTCTCTCTGTTAATCGTTGAGTCTGTCTGTCTGTCTCTCTTTCTCTCTCTTTGTCTGTATGTGTGCGTTATGTGTGTGTTTCTTTCTTTCCTCCCTTAATTCTTTCTTTCTATCTGTCTCTCTTTCTATGCCTATCTGCCTTTCTGTCTGCCTTCCTGTCTCTCTTTCTCTCTCTGTCTGTCTGTGCCACTGTATCTCTGCAATGTCTTTGTGTTGTGTTGTGTCTGTGTACCCGGTTGCTCCACCCTCATGGGGAGGATGTGTCCATCAAACAGTCCGCCCTCCCCCCGGGCGTGTGTGCACGCTGTTTGTGCTTTGTGCCGGCACGTGCAGGATCGAGACCCGGAAAGAGTAGCCTCTGAGGAGAGTGATGGGCGATATATCGATAATATGAAATATCGTTATGATTTAAAACCCATCGCACTTCCGGTTGTCATTGGAGAAACTGCAGAGAGAAATAGAGAGAGAGGAATAATGTGTGTGTGTGTATGAGAGAGAGAGGGAGAGAGAGAGAGAATGTGTGTGTGAGAGAGTAAGAGTGTGTGTGTGTGTGTGTGTGAGAGAGAGAGAGAGCGGCTCGTGGTAGCGAATCACTTAGAGTATCGATATATTTTATTTTTTTCCATATCGATATGGTGCCCATCTGTGACCCCCTATCACTTGTCACCAGGGCACGTTAACCTTAATGCTACTACAGCATTGTTATTAGTATCGATGTGTGCTCTCCATTGTGGAAGTTTGATAAAGGAAGGGTAAAGTAACAGACGTGTTTGTGTGTGAGAAATGGTTATATTATATAGAATGAGGGGTGAGTAAATGACCGTGTGTGTGTGAGAGAGAAGGGGGGGGGGAGAAAGTGGGAGTGTGTGTGAGAGAGAGAGAGAGAGAGAGAGAGAGAGATCAAATAAATAAATGAGTAATCGAGAAGGAAGGGGCTAGTATAAATAATGAGCTAGTGATAGAAAGAGTGAGTGAGAGTTTGTGTGTTAATGTATTAATGATAATGTATGTGCGTTTTAGAGAGAGAGGGGGGTGGAGGGACAGAGAGAGAGAGAGACATCCCTGGCTACTTTGTAACAAAGGAACTATGACGGCCCGATCAATGTCAATGCACGTGTCTTAAGTATTGCTTGAAATCTGATGTTGTTACACCGCACGCTCCACTTGGGCCGGATTCGCACAGGGCATACAACATTCTACACCATTCACCACACACCAAACAAGAAATGCACGCACTGAAATCAGAAACGAATTGTGCGTGTATGACTGGCCATGCAACATACTACTACTACATACACAATACACCACACATACCACACCAAACACCAAACAAGACATGCACGCACTGAAACGAATTAGGCCTATGTGTGTCTGACTGGCCAAACAACATACTGCTACATACACCATACACCACACACAACACACCAAGCAAGAAATGCACGCACTGAAACGAAGTATGTGTGTTTGACTGGCCAAACAACATACTACTACATAATATACTACATTCACAGTACACCATACACGTGAAATGCACGCACTGAAATGAATTGTGTGTGTTTGACTGGCCAAACAACATACTACTACATAATATACTACATTCACAGTACACCATACACGTGAAAGGCACGCACTGAAACGAATTATGTGTGTGTTGGACTGGCCAAACAACATACTACTACATATAATACATGCACAATACACCATACACGTGAAATGCACGCACTGAAACGTATTATGTGTGTTTGACTGGCCAAACAACATACTATTACATATACTACATACACAATGCACCATACAAGTGAATGTCCATTCTTTTTTAGTTGTATAGCATACAGCCGACGATTCATGATCAATCACGACCTCGGTGCTATTTTGTTCTATATTCAAGATGAGATTGAAGGAGATAGAAGAACACAGCACTGATGTGACCCAATGTTTTCATCAACATTTGACTAGCAGAATGAGACGGTGCTAGACGTGTATTCGACCGTAGAGTACGAAATGTAGCTATGTTTCTGCTATCGGAGAAGATGAGACTGGACAGTGCTCTCGTTCTTTCTTTAAAAACATTTTAAAAGCGTAGCCAGCTCAGCGTGTATTACACACTACAGCGAGGCCTCTATCCTATCAATGAAAATTCAGACCAACGCGATGTGTTGTTGTACGCATGATACGCATTGTTAGTTAGTTATCCCACCTGTACTGCTGTAAGTATAATAACAAGCGGTCGCAAATCGTTTTAGGTGCGACATGGTTTGTGATTTGTGTTGCCAACCAAAGTGGTGCGTACAGTGCAAAGCAAGGGATAAGCTTAAAAAAAAACACAACTAAACTTAACAGCCCTTGAGAATTGAGAATGGCGTGTGATGCATAATGCACGTTGCCACTTACCACCATCGTAGAAGGGCTACGTACGTCGTGTATCTAGACCAAATATGGCCCAGTGTGACACGTGGGCCAGCTTCAGTGTGTAGAGTAGAAGTTATAGGTATAGGTATAGGTATAGTTATAGGTACAGTTTTACGTATTATAGGTATAGTTATAGGTACAGTTTTAGGTATAGCTATAGTTATAGGTATAGGTATAATTACAGGTTTTGGTATAGTTATATGTATAGGTATATAGTTATATGTATAGGTGTAGTTATAGGTATAGTTATAGGTATAGTTATAGGCATGGGTATAGGTATAGTTGTAGTTATAGAAATACAAATCAATCACAGTGTCGATGATCAGGGGATCATGAAAATTGCAAGAACATAATTTTAGCAAGAAATAGCGATAAGCCACAACAACTGAGCTACAAAGGTGTGTGGTGTATGATGAACGTGAACGATCTATCAGACACATCCGGTATGTTGAATGGTGTATAATATGGTGTATGTTGAATAGTGTATGGTATGTATGCCCTTTGCAACTCCGGACTGAGAGAGAGAGAGAGAGAGAGAGAACAACTCAATGTGACACAGGCTGTGACAAAATCTTTATGGCTCACACCAGCTATGGGGTGGAATCGATCCCTTAGTAACTCTTTCAAGAGGAGGGGGGCGATTTGATAGGGTCACTCTCTCTCTCTCTCTCTTTCTCTCTCTCTCTGTCGCTCTCTCTGTATCGCTATCTCTCTCTCCCTTTCCCTCTGTCTGTCTGTCTCTCTCTCTATATATATATTTGCTTTCTTTCTGTCTGTTTCACTCTCTATATGTTTTTCTTTCTCTCTCTCCCTCTGTCTGTTTTCTCTATCTTTCTCGTCTGTTTCTCGTCTGTTTCTCTATTCGTGGCTGTGTGTGTGTGTGTGTGTGTGTGTGTGTGTGTGTGTGAGAGAGAGAGAGAGAGAGAGAATGTGTGTGAGTGTATGTGTGTGAAAGAGAGAGAGAGAGAGAGAGAGAGAGAGAGAGATTTGAAAAGTAGACTAGATCAGTATCGTTATTATTAAATTAATTTTTTGTTTTCCACAAGAGAGATACTTGTCTCATATCTGATTGATTTAATGTATTGTTTATTAAGTGCCATATTTGTATTTATATGTTTACTATTTTTGTTTTTGCTATTAACAGCCGCGGCGCGTTAAATAACGAACTAGTTTGGACCCAGGTCTCTTGTGTCGTGAATATGTTTGACACAGATTATTTTTGCTTATTCAATGCTTGCTATAAAATACTTTCCAGTCTACTTTAAAGGTGTGGGCCGCGCGGGGGCCGAATGGTTACCGACCTCAAATAAACCAATACCCCCCTCCCCGGGGCCGAATGGTTAGCACGTTGGGTTGACCTTTTTGCTCTCTCGGTGGTATCGACACAATTTGGTCATGTCAGAGAGATGGGACCTACGTATGAACGTCCGTCTCTGACATGATGGGGGTGTATACACCCATATTATTATCACCTGCCCACACTACTCCGTGTCCAGATTCCTCGCATACAGTACAAGGATTCGAACCAAGGCCGTCCGCTTGAAGACGAAGCGAGGACAAATTCAACGTGTTAACTGAAGAAGTTCAGCAGAGTCCCCTGTCCTAGTATTCTATTCAATGTGGTGACCATCTGTCAGTTGTGTAAAGTACTGCAACTGAAACCTGGTATACAACGAATCGAGTTCATGACTTTTTAGATATTGTGTTTCATGGTATGTTTTACATAACAATATGGTAGAACACTTGTTTTTTTAGTATGAAATAATACGCACGATTCGTTTTACATAATTATACAATTCACTTGGAAAGAAAAACGAACGTGGTGAGAGTGGAGAGCAGTGTACTCGTAGTAGTAGAATAGAAGTACCCGGCTATAGGCATGTTTCTGCGCCTCACAAGCTGCCTGTGCTTGTGTCCAATGTTTGTGTTGTGTGTTGTATGCGTTCGTAGCCTGTCGGTGGAGTAATAGATCATGTAAAGCGTTTTGAGCTCTCTGGAGGAAAAGCGCTGTATAAATGCCATCTTTACTTACTTGTAGAAGTGACAGTTCCTTGCCGAATAGGCGACTGCGTGTTGGCTTTATCGAAAGGGGGGGGGGGGGGGGGGGGTA
>JAUELK010097987.1:0-12197 GCA_031471215.1 Gastropteron pacificum
AGCCTACTAGAAACATATGCCCCCCCCCCTTCTGTCCCTGTGTGTTTGTGTGTGTGTGTGTGTGTGTGTGTGTATGTGTGTGTGTGTGTTTGTGTGTGCGTGTGTGTGTGTGTGTGTATATGCGCGCGCGTATGTGTGTTTGCGCGCGCACACGCGTTCTCTATTTCTCTCTATGTCTGTTATCAACTCTTGAACACGCTTAAGGTCAAAGTTGACTATTATTTTTATACTTGTACTGCCTTGTACCAACCACATTTGATTGATCACCTGTTGTCCCTATAACAAGGTTTTAAGTCCAACTCATTAGTTAACCCTTTGAGCCCTGACCCCTGACCCAAAATGGCCGCCGTGTCTGGCCTCCTGAGCAAATGTATAAGATGACTTAGTTACTAAATACATCTGTACCGGAATCCAGCATTGAGCGGTGCTAGGTTCGTGTATTCGGCATCAAAGGGTTCAAATAGAAGGTGGTTTGCCTCTGGGTTGCTTTTGTGCCTTTGATTCAATATGACTTTGTCAGTCCGGAAGCTTTCGAACTCTGCTGGAGTATAGGCGTTGTTTTCCTTCTTTTGCAAATGTAAGTAAATGTGTGCCCTTCTACTTACGCGAAACAATGGGCTTATAAATACAGCTTCTAAAGTAAATCGTATGTCACTCCCAAATTTTGATTAACTATTCAAATTTCAATGTTTAAAGAAAGGCACTACCATAAATAAAAGCTGTGAACACCCTCTCCATGTGCATTTTGAAATATCTAAAATTGCAAGGACAGAGCGTTACAGAAAGTACTTTGTACCAGCATGCACAAGACTCATGAACGCAAGATGTGTGAATGTGTGAGTGCGCGAGTGAGAGTAAGACATCATGATTGTTTTTAGTGTAACATTATTATATTGTTTCATATATTTTTGTACTTCATGACTGTGTGTTTGTCACTGCCCCATGTACACCGACATGTTTCCCCATTTGCGTGGATTAATAAAAGTTGATCTTATCTTGTATACTTAGGTCCTACCCTTTTCATGAGCTAACTCTTTTGTCGCTAGGGGTGGACAAACTTGACTATATAGTCTTCTTTATGACTGTACGTGACATAGACCAATGGATGTCCTTACAAACATAAAGCATTCAAACTTTCAAAAAACCACTCAACTTGTGTGCATCCCCAGACCCATCAACCAGCTGTTCATTGTACACTCTCGGCCTTACAGTCTCGCCACAATGACTGACTTGAAGGAGATCGACTTTGAAAACCCTCCAGATGATCTCAAGGTGGGATTAGTCATGCAACTGATTACGTAACAAAGGTCTTCTCAACCCATCGTTAAATACTCAGTGTTACAAATGACAGTTTCCATAAATTAATTTCACTTTCAAGGGTCCTTCAGATTGGAACAAACTGCCGGATGAGATTAAGTCATCTCCAAGTCTAGTGACATTGAAAGGAAGGCTTAAGACGCACCTTTTTAACATGTACGTTGGCTAAATATCTCCTGCCTTTTGTTATGTAGATGTTTGTGATGGTGAATGAGTGTGTGTAACGGAGGCGTGCAAGTACTTAAAATACAATGTAAAGTGCTTTGGGCTCACTTTGTGGGGATAAAGCGCTGTATAAATGATGTCATTATTATTATTTTTTAAATTCTAATTATTGTACTATAGATTGGCACTACAGGATAAAATGAACCCAAAGCGTCTTCCACAAAAGAGCCTCTAAACACATTGTTTTCCCGCTCACTGTAGCTTAACAAAACTTCGCATTAATTTGTTGTTGTTTTTGTTGTTGTTTTTATTGTAAAAAAACGGAAAATACCTTCTAAGCTCCGTTGTGTGAAAATCTTCCGCATAGGGAAATTGACGAGCCGCAGAAAATATTATATCAGGTTTTATTTTTATTTTATGTTATTCTCCTGGCTATTCAATAATAATTCAAACTTGAACTTCCATAATGATTTTATATTAATTTGTCATCAATAAAGACATATCATAGAATTCATTATGATTTGGTGGTGAAGTGGTCAAAGCGTTGGCCTCAAAGGTCCGGGGTCAAAGGTCCGGGGTTCGATCACTGGTCGCACCGACCGGATTTGGATTTGAGAGTATTTTCTTATCCACCAACAGGTGTGCTCTTGGAAAAAAGTACTTTGTCACGACTTTCTCACCTCACCCAGATGTACAATGGGTACCCGACTATAGACAGTGAACGATATTGTCAGAATGTTGGTATGTGCGCCGGCAGCACTACGTGCCCACCAGGCAGCACTACCAGTATGCCTCACAGGAGGTTGAGATGGATTTGGAATGAAACAGGTCTGTCGGGGTAATAATATGCTGTAAAGCGCTTTGAGCTCAAGCGCTATATAAATCGGCTTATACTATATGTAAATAGAGCATGTAAATATAAGCAGATTGAACTATTATATGTAAAATTGGTACCCGACTATAAACAGTGAAAGATCTTGTTAGTATGTTGGTATGAGCGCCGGGCACCGACCAAGGCAGCACTACCAGTATGCCTCCCAAGAGGTTGAGGAGGCTCTGGAATGCATCAGGTATGTCGGGGTAATAGTGGCTGTAAAGCGCTTTGAGCTTGCCGTATAGCGGGGAAAAGCGCTAAATAAATGCTATCTATTATTATTATTATTATTATTATTATTATTATTATTATATAGAAGGAATATTTCATTACTACCTTTGGAAATTAGCTTAATATTTTGCCTTTTCTTTGGTTTCAGGAGAAGCTTGGCAAAGTGGACAAAAATGCTTTCTCCCAGTCTACTAAACACGACTTTGATCTGGAAGTGGTCATCTCTCACTTCACCGACTGCCAACGTCTCCAAGACAATAGTCTGGACTTGAAGGAATACTTGTCTGCTTACTACGAACTATGCCGCTTCTTCAGACTTACAGGCCGCCTGTTCGGCTTCGTGGCCAATGATCTAGAAAGCAAGCTCAAGGCCATTGCGTTTCACTTGAATTGTCCTCAAAAGGGTGAGCACTACACCAGCATTGACTCCATGGTTCAGTATGAAGTTGCTCAGAGGACCACACACGTCAAAAGTCCGCGTCCGTCTGGTTGCAGGATGCTTCTTCGACTCCACCGGGCACTTGAGTTTATCCTTCACTTCATGCGTGCGTTTCGGGACAGTGATGAGTCGGCCAAGAGCTCCAAACTGGCGTGGACCGTGTACTCAAAGACACTGTGCCATCACCATCCCTGGATCACAAGAAAGGTGGCTTACGTCGGCGTTCACGCGCTCCCTTCCAAACGGCGCCTGGTTGAAGCAATGTGCAAACAAGACTATCACCGTGTTATGGAACTTCTGTTAAAGGTCTTCGAGGTAGGACAGCCTGTCTATGACCGTACCCAGGAACTCCTAGCTAAAGCCAATTTGCTGAACATACCTTGAGCAAACTGAAACTGTGTTTTGCATTCTTCTGTTTGATCATCAAAAAAATGTGATCACCAAGACTTTACACAATCGTTAATGATGGACCTATTATGCTTAATTGTTTTACGATAAGTTTTTGCACGAACAAAAGTCATGTGGTGTTTTTTGTTTCTGCTTAATCTCAACTTGAGATCACATTAATGTATACACTGATCGTTGTAATGCATTTGTAGATCTACGAGATGTGATTGTTGGCTCAAAAATGTTACCCCCATGTTTTCCCTGTGACTAACCCGTCAATGGTGAGAGTGAGAGTGAGCGAGACAGAATGAGAGTGACTGATAGTGAGCAAGAGTGAGTTAGAGTTAGAGTTATAGTGATTAAGAATGGGTTCGAGTGAGACAGTGAGCGAGAGTGACAAAGGGTGAGTGAGAGTGAGTGATATGTACGTTAAAGTACATTGGTGCATTGGTGATGCTTCTGTTCATTTTAGAAAAAAAACACTCACACATTGTGTTTATCATATTGATCTTCTGTGTGGCTGATGTTAAGCTACACCCTAACAACTAACACCATATTATGCAAACATTACAAATCACATGTATGCACAAAGCGAGCAAGCTGTAACGAGAACAAAGGGAACACAAATTAATAATAATAACAATAATAATAATAATAATAATAATAATAATAATGATAATAATAATAATAATAATAATAATAATGATAATAATAATAATAATAATAATAATAATAATAATAATAATAATAATAATAATAATAATAATAGTAGAGAGCATTTATATAGCGCTTTACCCCGCTCCACAGCAAGCTCAACTGGTTATTTATACCGCGTACTTACCCCAAACAGTGGGCTCAAGTCGTACACTCAATAAAGTTTCTCAGTGGATTGCTCAGTAAGATTTACATCACCTTATGAATGTTTGGTGAGGCTTGGGGCACACAATACTTTGATATTATGTTTGTGATATTCTTGATGTCAGTCATAATTTATATGGAAGAATACAATACATGATGATTTCAAAATAAGATTCCTATTGTTGTTGTTTTTGTTTTTTTTGTTATTGTAAATGTCTGAGTGCATGTTTGTTCGTTTGCTTGTTTCGTATTTCTCAGAATGAAAGGGCCTTGGACCAAAATGGCGATACAATGTCGGCATCAAAATCAAAGATACACAGATGATGGATGATGGATGATGAATTATTAATGGACAGTGGATTTGAGTTGTACACAACTGGCGACACAAATAGGTGGAACCTATGTTTTTCACGTCCATCTTCGAAAGGACGGGGTTGGACAGCTACATAAACTGTCCACACAATCCATGACCAGAATATCCTAGAGGGATGCGAACCCGGGTCGCCCGCTTGGAGACCAAACGTGTTAACACAGCGTATTGACCGTTCGGTCACACGACTTTGTAGGGATTGGCCAAACAGCAATTAGGTGTTGTGTCTGGTTAATCTATCTAGGTATTCCTTAATACATGTACATAGAGAATCACGTCACAAAATCAGCGCAGCCCCCCACCCCAAACGAAATACCTAATGTATTACCACACACATTAACACATCAGTGATTCACACATCAACCAGAATAAATGGGGTAGTTAGGAATGAGAAGGCCAAACAATGTTGATATAACCTGTACACATTTAAATGCTTCATCAGAAATCAATGTGTTTGTCCTAAACGTGTACATGTGCGAGGGAAAGTGAATCCGGATGAGAACAAGATACCATGTGATGCTTTCTACCTCGAAAACGAATGCATAGCAATGAACAGACACCATCCGTTACTTATAACTAAACTTCCATTATGTAGAATGGTGAAGGAAGCGTTTAGAGTTGAACAGAGTTCGGCAACCTCTAGATTAAGATCTAGATCTAGATCTAGTGTTTTTGTTGATCGATCTATACCTTGGCTATATAGTAAAGCAAGAAAGTATAACACGACTTAAATACAAACACCCTTTGCTTTTATAACAATGAACAAAAAACACGGATAGCCCGGTTAACAATCTACGAAGATGGTACGCATGGTGTGTCTATCATTGTGATAGCAAAACATGTAATTATCACTCGCGGTGCACTTTTGTTCTTTGTATTTGTAGTATACAGACTAATGTAATGTGTATGAGTTTAGTGGACATGCCATATATCTATCACATGAGACACACATTGTGTTTATCATATCAAAGACCACATGACCACCCGTGTATAAAATCCGGCAACAAATGTCCTTGTTCTTGCTCGTTGGTATACGGCCAAAAGGTGTTTCCGCTTTAGCCGTGTTACACTTTCTTGCTTTGGGGCCTACTGTGTGTCCAAGGTAAAGATCGATCAATAAATACACTAGATCTGAAGCTAGATGTAGATTCTTTATCCAGATTCTGAACTCTTTGGCATACGAGTACTCAAGGCCATACTTTTTCGATTTTTGATGGACGCCAAGAAAACTGACTTCAAGGGCCGCCATATTGGCAAGATCCAATATGGCCGCCAAGAGGTAGGAGCTTTTGAAGATTTTGCACTAAACGACCCTTTTTGTGCCCTAACGTACTCCACTACTTCTTAAGTCATGTGCGTCGAAAACATCCCGTGGTCGAGAAAGCCAGCCTCATTAACAATCTAAGAAACAAGGCACACAATTCGTATTATATCTTTGTGATAGCAGTTAATTAGGCATATCACTGGCAGTGTACTTTTATCCTCGTACGAATTTTGTTGTTTACAAACTAATTTTTACCTGAATTATTGATTTTTTTTGCTCGCTAATTGATTGTATTAATTTTGTTTGTTTTGAAGCAGGTGGCTTCAACTTAAACGGATGTCTCTTAATTGCTTATCGAACAAAGGGCCGCACGAAGCAGCTTGGCTTATGTTTGTTAATGAATGCCGGAGCCTCAAGAAAAAAAAGAGTATAAAGTTCGAGGGCACAGTCACTAATTTGAATATAGTTTCCAGTTGACAGACAAAGTCCTAAATTTGCATCACAATGTTGTCTACGCAGATAGATCTACATATTAAAACTTCGTTGCACGCTCAAATCTCACATTTCCGACAAGCGAAACCATCGACAGTGAGTATGAGTTGCTAAAAATGTAGGTGATAGAAAAATCAAGTTATTTCGTACTCTGTGTCCAGGGAATTGACGTTTTCAAAAGGGACTGTGTGCTCATGTGAACAAATATAATAAATCAATGTCAATTTCTCCAAAAGAATAAACGGGGGATGAGGGGACGTTTATTCGACATCATAGAGTACCGACAATTGGACTTTCAAAGTCATTGTTCCTTCTTTTTCCAGAAATGTCTGGGTTCTTCCCATTAAAAACGATCGAATCCATGCGTGTTCAGAAGTTCTGACGCCATAATGGTTTAATTTAAGGAGGAGTCCTTCATGGTCTACTTTGTCAAATGCTTTTGAAAAGTCCAAAAGGATGGCGTCTATTTGACCCGTGTGGTTTAAGCAGTCGCTGAAGTCCTTCATGGTGGAGATGAGCTGAGTCTTGCAGCTCCTTCTTTTCCTAAAGCCATGCTGAGCATTGTTTTAAAAATTCGTTGTTTTTCGAAATGGTCAATGATGTTGGAGTGGATGATGTACTTCAGCAGCTTGGAAGAGATGAAAGTGAGAGACACAGGTCTGTAGTTCACCGCCCTGTTTCTGTCACCTTTCTTAAATAGGCATGCTTCCAGTCGTCTGGGACAATGCCCTGGTCAAGAGAGGCCTGGAAGAGCAATCTGAAGGGCTCAGCCTATTTGTTGGCACACATTTTAAGGAGTTTGCCTGGGATGCCGTTAGGACCAGTTGCCTTGTTTTCTTGAACATTTTTTTTCTTTTCACTAGACTTTAATGTTAGGAAAGTCTGGAATTTGCTGAGTTCGGAGAGTTCATGATCGATTTTAGGGGAAGGGTTTGAAAAGAGAGTGAAAACTAGTCATTCAGGAGGTTTACTTTGCCTAGAGGGTCTTGGATCAAAATGTTTTGGTCGTTTCTTAGGTCTAAGATGCCGAAATGTCCCTGTCTTTTACTCCTGATGTACGACCAAAGTTTCTTGTTTTGGAATTTATCTTCTGAGAAAATTGAATCAATAGATTGTGAATGTGCTCTCCTGTATTCGTTTTCACATGTTTGTTTTAAGTTCTTGTATTTGTTCCACAGTCTCTCATTTTTGGTTTCCCGGTACTTGATTGTTTGTACTGTTTCTATTGTTTCCTTCACATCGTACGATTGACACGTTGGATTCTTCTTCAAGTGGGTGACTCGGGATCGAATCTAGTTTGGAACTCTGGACATATTTCTATATTTTTATGGTTATCCATCCCCGTCCCGTCGGAGACGGATGTTGTCACGTAGGTCCCGTCTCTTACACGACCCTATGATGTCGAAATGGTGGTAAAGCTCTAACAAACAAACAATCGACGACAACAACAACAACTAAAAGGTTGTTGTTTTTTTCGTAAGAACTTTTGTGAATTTTACCAAAAGTCTGTCTGTCTTTTCAACTTGACTGCATGACTATATAGCACTAATAAGACTTAGATCAAGATGTTTTCTGTTTGTTTTAGTGAATCTATTTTCAGCACCTGATCTTCACGTTTATGCCTTTCTACCTATGATTTATATTCAATATCAAAATTCATCATATCTCGAAACACGTTTTCCTGCCCCTCTTACCCCCCCCCCCACCCCCCTTCTCTATCTATTTTCGTTTCACTTGAATATGATGATGATAGTAATGATGAAAGTCAATTGCATAGCGCACAAATCCATGTTTTATACTCTAAGGCGCTGCGACATCTACAGAAAGAAACAATACACACACAACTACAGTACTGTTCCACTCAAACTGGGCCTGGGCTCTACACATTATAATACAAGTCCTAAATAGCAACAGGTTTAGCACTCGAATGCAAGTAGACAGCCATGGACAAATCATAGGTCGCTTGTACTTTCAGATACATTAAGTTATTCATCCAAACACAGGATAAGAATTCATAGCACGCTCGACTTGGTCTTGAAAAAAAAGAAAAGAAGCAATGGGAGGAACATTACAGCTGTCGCTACTGTCGTAGCTGAAACCCTTTCAACCGCCGGCTTACTCAGTTCAAAAGCTTTACAAATGACTTTTAGAACTAGATCTAACTAGATCTATATCCGCATGAATATATGTGCTGACTTCAGCCATATGCAACTCTTATTGTCATAGCACCATACTTACTTGTCACACAATATGTTCCATTGTTGTTGGTTTTGTAAATGTATGTATTGAAACATACTGTGGAATTGTATTTCATTCAATTCAATTATTAAGCAATGGACATACACACAATGTGAAAGAAAATGTGAATACGACTTTATTGATTAATGGCCCTTTGCCCATAAATCTCGACATGCACACTACTTAACACGTAACGAGGATTGTTGTCCCATTTGATCAATGTTAATCGCTTCTAGCCTGTTGCGTAAGGAATAACCACTATAGAAATTGACTTAATTATTGGTATCATTACATTATACATGAACAGTATTAGAAATGTGCAAGTACATGTGCACAACGATCGTCTTTACACTGTAAATTACAGGAGAACAGAATGGTGAATGGTTCATAAATGTATTGTATTTCCTTCTTTGTATACTGTAGTTAAAACATCTAAAGGAATTCGTTTTCACTGTATTTGTCTTTGCGGAACGGACATTATGTTGTCAGTGGTAAGTTTCCATCGAACAGAAGCGAGCAATTTATCAAATACTGTCTTGTCTCCACATTCGCTAAAAAGCAGACAGAGAGAG
Organism: Gastropteron pacificum; assembly: GCA_031471215.1. NCBI lineage: Eukaryota > Metazoa > Mollusca > Gastropoda > Cephalaspidea > Gastropteridae > Gastropteron > Gastropteron pacificum. The sequence goes on from JAUELK010097987.1 coordinate 9,208, forward strand.
AGGAGAGGAAGTGTGTATGTGCGTGCGTGCGTGCGTGCGTGCGTGCGTGCGTGCGTGCGTGCGTGTCATTTATAATAATGAACAAGAACAAGGACTTGTTGCTTTGTTGTGTTTACACATGAACAGCCATGTGGGCTTTGATTTTTTGTCACGTGAAGAGATAGATGCCCAGCCCTTTCGTTGGACCGAGAAAAAAGTATGATGTATAGACATCTTTTTCCGATTTATATTGGCAGAAAATAATGTGTATGAGGGGAAAGAACTGTATTATGCTGTACTCCATTAAAACGATCAGTTATCTCATTAACAGACTTTTGGTTCCTATGAGTAACTTCTATTGTCAGATACAATGAACCAAGCTGCTGGCGCACATACCAACATTCTGGCAATATATTTGACTGTCTATAGTCGGGTGCCCATTTTACACCTGGGTGAGGTGAGAAAGTCGTGACAGAGTACCTTTTCCAAGAGTACACCTCGTGGTGATTAAGAAAATACTCTCAAATCCAAATCGAGTCGGCACGGCCGGGAATCGAGCCCCGGACCTGTGCCTCGTGAGGCCAACGCTTGACCACCAGATACACGAATCATTGTGTGGACTAGGTTAGAAAACCTGGAAAATGGATACACCTTTCTCAGGGTTGAATAAGGTCGATAGGTGCTGCTCTGTGGCGATTGTGTGTTGGCTTCAGCGAAAAGCGGCGCTCAGAACACAAAGGCTAATTTACATGTGAAGGGATGAAAACAATATACAAAATACAAATACAAAAAAATGTAATAAAGCTAAAATTGGAACATCTGCTGGGGTCGGTAAGTTTAAGGTCTAGCCGGGGATGGCCGAAGCAAGTAAATCTGAGTGTTATCCGGCTACGTTAAATCTAAGAAATTGTTTAATTTTTAAATTGGCCCATGACTAGTTGGTCACAATGCGTTATTTCCCTCAGACCCTACGTCGTCCATTCAATACCCCTTTGATGGCCTCGATCCCTCGCTCCCTTTCTGCCTGCTTTCCATGTATCCACGACGGGAAACGTTGCCTATCAAAACATTTGACTTCCGTTGATTGAACCGTGCATTACAAAGCAGATAGATCCTCCAACTTTTCAGCTTCCCTTTCTACTGGCTCACTGGCTCCAACAGACGACTTTCCATGCCTGCCACTGTGTCGTGTAATCCAAGACCCTTCGTCTCGGGCAAGCAGAAGATCATTACCACACAAACTAAGTTCAGCACGGCGACCACGGAAAAGGAAACGTGTATCATGTCTTCAGAACTTGGACTCAAGTGTGGGGCCAGAATTCCACCCAACCTGGCTCCCATGAAGGCGAAGCCGCTGGACATACTCCGCACGGAAGTCGGGAATAATTCAGCAATGTAGCCGATCATCAGACCCCACGCAACATCTGCAAAACTAATAGCCAGCAATGAGGACAAGGTCACGAACATTCCCGCCCCTGACCCTGACATTGTGAGACTCACGAAGACGATCACTACAGCCAGAGTAATGACTGTACTGAACAAAATCATGCTTCCACGCCTCCGGCCAAAAGGGTTTCCCAAAATAGGAATCAAAGGCGTCAATGGCATTTGGATGAGAGAAAGGAGAATGACATTTAGATAGAAATCCCCAAAAAGTGATGCCACACCAAAGGTCATTGAATACACAGTCATTGAAAGAGTGAAGAAAATGTAAAACCCGAACAAAGTTCTCTTGATCAAAGATCTTCGAAATAGTGTGAAAATAGAATGTTTTTCAATCGTCTCATTGACACTGTTGTACTTGAACATTCCTTCTACTGGTGGGTCTTTATGATTCAGTTTACATATCTTTGAGGCCACTCTCTTTGCGTCTTCAGTCTTCTGGTTGACCACTAACCAGCGGAGACTTTCTGGTACCCACACAGCCGACAGAAGCAAGACAAAAGCAAAGCAAGATACCGTGACAGATATGACTTTCCAATCCCTGAGGATAAAAACCATGAGGCCGAATGAAAGTTGTGTTATCGACCAACTGGGAAGGCCTAAGAAATAAGCTCGGTACCTGAATGTGGTGAATTCTAACGGATAAACGTGAATCATGACCATACCTCCCCCAAAGCTTAATCCAGCGAAAAACCTTAAGACTCCAAACATTGTTGGCGATGCCGAAAAGACCGAAATGGCATTGGAAAGTCCACACAAACATAGCCATAAATATGTGTTCAATTTTCGCCCACATTTGTTGCCAATATAGCCAGAAGTTATACATCCTACAGCGACGCCAGCCATCTGGACATAAGTAATGACAGAAATTATCCATCTCCGGTTGCCGATCAATGACCATTCTGTTAGGAGAGTCGAGGCCTAAGGGTTGAAGATCACGTGAGTGCAGTTGTCGCTGACGTCACAGGTTGAGGGGAATCCCCTCGTCGAGTTGGTGTCGTTGTTCGATGTCAGGTTCTCTTCCATGTGACTGGTCACTGAAACAGATCATTTAAAATTGTTTTAGCACCTTCTGAACGGGTTTACTAGAAGACTCTGTCCCACTCTTAACAAAATGATTACAAAGACATTGAGCTGATATACTTTATTTACAACCGCCAAAGCCTCTTATTTAGTATGGTGGCTGAAACCTCTCCATAGCTCCTGTCTTTCTGATGTAATGTGCTGAACTTGGGCTTCCAAATCTAACCTTGACTTTCACTCCACGACTTAAAAACATAATGACCAGTATTGAGGAGCACACAGTCTTTAACAGTTTGAGCTACAACCCCAGGCAATGTAAGAGCTGAGATCTACTTCTTAACGTTGCAAGGGGTGTACAACCAAACCCCAAGTAGTTACCGAAGCTAGACGATACAGGCATTGTCTTCTTTGTCAAGCAGAGCGAATACATGAATGTAGGTCTATGTTTGGACAAGCTGCCAAAGAGATATATTTCTTCTTCTTCTTCTTCTTCTTCTTCTTCTTCTTCTTCTTCTTCTTCTTCTTCTTCTTCTTCTTCTTCTTCT
>JAUELK010098098.1:0-12197 GCA_031471215.1 Gastropteron pacificum
TAAACAGTTCAAAAATCTCTATCCAATGGCACCATAAACATTTGTAATATAGAATGATTTCAATTTGGGTTCGGACTGCCTAATGTAAGTCAAAGTATAGTGGTTATTTGAAATTAATTTTTGAGGGATGTGGACACTATTTTTGGAGATGTAGAACTCTTTGCCTTATGATTGAAATAATAGGTGTTTAGTCGAATCAAGTTTTAAATCATATCACATTGGTAAGTAACATACAAAAAGCATTATCTCAAAATATACTTATGTACGGGTCTGAGTGTAGAGGAAACGTATATATACAAACTGTTTTTCTTTCAGCTTCCTATTCCTTCCTTCTTCATAGTGTCTGTTGAGTTGTGTTGTTTTTTAATGATTTTAAAAAGGGCATTGTTATCACAACCTCTATGTGGTTGTTGATTATCAGTTCTTTTTGTCCCTGTTTCTTGTAGATTGTTTTCATTACATTTTAAAACTAGACCCATGTTTCTAACTGTCTGTTCTATATCGGACAGGCCATGTTTCTTGTAGTTTGTTTTTACATTTTAAGACTAGACTAGACCAATGTTTATAACTGTCTGTTCTATATCCAACACCCTCAGGTGTGACCTTGCCCATCTTTGAGCCTTACCAGGATGGCAGTGACAGTAAGTGCTGGCATGTATTGGGGGGAGGCTTGTTTACCTTTCTTTCCTTTCATAAGTAAATGACTATTGTTTGTATATATCACTTTTTTGGGTATCAAATCCTTAAAACATGATCAAATGTTATTTTAAAAACATATTTTATGACACCTTCTACAAATGTAAGCCTACTATTCCATCTAACGTGCATTACAGCCATTATTATTGTACTCTATTTTAGATGAGTTGTGTTACTGCATTATTGCTAACAACTAACAACACCTCTTGTGTCATTCACATTGTTGCATAGTGCTTTAGGCTTTCCAAAGAGTGATGAAATGTGCTTTTTAAAATTTGTTCCATATTATAATCAGTATAGTAGTATTAGTAATGAAGTTTATTTTTTCTGCCCACTCTGTTAAAAGACAGAGCTCTAGGCGGTTCTCAATAGAATTCAGATTTCTATAATAGTTTGACATTTCCTACACTGCATGTTTCATGGTGCATTCACATTTTTCCTTCTGCCCGCAGCTTATGAGCTGACAGGTTTGGCGCGAGGTGGTCAGCAGATTGACAAGGCAAAGAAGAGTTACGGCCGCGCCATCACACTCCTGGTGGAGCTGGCCTCCCTGCAGACTTCTTTCATCACACTGGATGAGGTCATCAAAGTTACCAACAGAAGAGTTAACGCCATTCAGCATGGTAGGCTCTTTTATTCCACACTTATGAGACAAGTATAACAGTATAGAAACAATGGCTGGTTGTAACCAAAAGTTTGCATTGATTTAATTAATTCACATAACATACTTAAAAAGTGTGAAAAAGACCTCAGATAGTGCAGCTTCTCCCTCCATCCTCTAACCTAAACACAACCCTGTGCACAACTACAGACCAGCTGAAGAACACTTCAAAATACTACTACATGGCATTGGACTGAATTATTATGCATCAAATTGATATTACTATTACGAAATCCCTCAATGAGTTTTTGCTTTTGTGTGTTTTCAGTGATCATTCCCCGACTAGAGAATACAGTGGCCTATATTGTGGATGAGCTGGATGAGAGAGACAGAGAAGAGTTTTACAGGTTTGTGGGATTTCCGCATATATACGTCGACTTCCTTCTTCTGTTTCTCCTCCTTTTTTTTTTCTTCCTTCATCTTGTTCTGGTATTGACTTTGTGAAACATGTTATTAGATTACAGAACATTGTTATGTACCGCACATGGTCCCGAAGGGCATTTTGTAGCCCAACTTAATTTCTTCTTTTTCTTCGTTTCCTCATTCATCTTATATTGAATTTGTGAAATATGTATTTGGTTATGGTCCGAAAAGTCAAGTTTATAGCCCAACTTAATTTCTTCTTCTTCATTTCCTCATTCATCTTATATTATTGAATTTGTCAAATATGTATTGGGTTATGGTCCGAAAAGTCGAGTTAGTTTTGTATCTTGTTCACTCGCTTTGTACTCATCATAGGGCAGTATAAAATGTTGTCTGTTCACATTTTAACAAAAAGTTTTTTAAAGCATGAGGACAGATCACTGTAAAAACAAATCATAATACATAGAAGGCATTGCCATTACATTTCACAATATTATGTTTTTGTGTGTTTCAGATTGAAGAAGATCCAAGAGAAGAAGAAGAAGCTGAAGGCCAAAGTGGAGGAAGAGAAAGCTGCGCGGGCAGAAAGACCTGACGAACCTGCTAGTATATTTGACAACTTCAAAGATCCAGACATTTTATTTGACTAGTAGAAACCTCAGCCTTCTACTTTTTTTGTTTTAGTTTTATGGTTGTTTTTTTTCACACTTCCCAATTTTATCATCATGTCTCCCTCCCGCATTGGTTTGACTAAACAAAGAGATGAGTGATCCTTGCTAGAGTGGGTACTGTAAGAAACACAGATGTGTATATGATCTATCTGCATCAACTGCTTCAGGGATGGCATGTGATTTTTATATGGAAATTATTGGAAACAACCCAAAATTGCCATTTTCTTCGAACTTTGCATTTTTTTGCTCAGGTCTTGTAGTCCACATCAACTGATGTCTTGGATGTTATGAATTTAGACGTTGGGTGGACGTCCTCTTTTTCCTCTTGCATCCATTATACACTGCAACACTGTCTTCATAAGATCTGTGTGTTTGTTATAAAGCAATCTAATTGAAGCATTACTTGTGGTTCAGATAATAATTATTTCAAGTACATGTAGATATGATATATGCGTGATGTAAATGCACTTATCAATACGAGTTGAAAGATGATGGTGATGATAGAAGTGGCATTCATACAACAATGCATTCCATTACCCATCTCTCAATGCACTACACAGCTTTGATAAATCTCCATAGCTATTTTCCATGTTTCATTGGAGAATTATGGTTACCGGTAGAAGAAATCAGAAGTATCATATTGGATGCTTGTTGCCACATCAGAGATCTTTGAGAAAGTTAACCATGAAAATAAGAGGCAAAAAGATGGTGGGCGGCATTGAAATTGTTTTCTTTTTTTTTAACAGTATGGTGATTTTTTTTTATGTTGTCTTCTTCCATGGGTCTCATAACTAGTCATTCTTTGCATCTAACTACTACATTAAACTACATGTAGAGTAGTAGTAGTACTGGTGTTATGTGTTTTATTGGAGTAAAAACTACATTTTGTGTTTGATGTAAGAAAGTAGACAAGCAATGTCTTGTGAAGAATGTGAGAGCAAGAGATTGGATATCCAGACCATGGTGTGTAAGAATGGAGGATGAATTTTTTTAGAAAAAGGAAGTGCTTTGAACTGTGAGTGTAATGATCAGTTTCATTGTCAATGTATAATGTGTTCCCATTTCTGTGCATGCCAATTTGAATTTGCTTCTGAATGTGATCTGTGACTTCAGACTTCAATGTGAACTGAGAGGGAATGAAAACGGTAGAAAACAAACAAGAAAGGAGATAGATGCCTGTGTGTTTGATGGATGAGCAGTCAGTCTGTTGTTGCATCAGTTGTGTGAGTGTAACAGTAACAGGTACAGACATTGCAAACCGTTGTGATCTTGTTTTTTTGTATGAATGTATAGCATAGTCATAGATAGGTAGTGATGCTTGATACATTCTGACACACTGTGTTCAAATCCTTGCCTTAGAAGGCCCCTGGTGTTTAGTTTTTAATTTGATCAATGAAGTGTGCTGATTTACTTGTGTGATCATGCATTATTCATGTGTCCTGGTATTAGTGTTATTATCATGATCTATGTTCAGTGTTATTTTACATATATGTAGTTCATGTTTGTGTACTTTTTGATGTATTATCATTTAGTCAGTATAATTTATGTTATGTGCAGTTTGGTTTTGCATGGTTGGTGTTTGTCGCAACGAAGTGTCAACATGTACTGTGGTCCTTTTGAATTATGTACTATTGTACTGTGTGAGTGTGATTTTGCATAGTTTGTGTCCCATGTTTGTTTGTCATATGATTTCTGTTGAGAATGATTCTGCTAACCAGTCTTCATGGGGAAAGCTGTAGTGTGTCAATGTACTATACTCTGTATCATATTCATAATCATATTATAACTTTGAAGGATGTAAATGTACTGTAAATTGTAAACAGATCTTGATTTGAAATAAATAGCTGATAGCAACAGTTGTGATTCCTTAGTATTTTTTTCTTCTTACTGGTTTTGATGAGATTCTTGGTTGTTGAAACAAATTCAAGAATTTATTTGCTTTTTTGAGGGACTTTGCATTACTATTGTTGAGTGGAGTTGATTGGGATGTCATTGCACTGTAACAAGTACAACAGTTGTACCCGGTACTAAAGAAAAAGTGAATAGCTAACATGCACATATATATGAATAGATCTATGAGTAAACACAGCACACAAATATATACATATATACATGTATTATATGAAGATTTTACAAATGAGATAAGTAAGATAAATTCAATTTCAACATTTCAGATCGTACTCAGCATTTTCAAACAAGTGACTTTGTTCAATTACAATTACATGGTACGGAAGTAGATTTTTGCAATTCATCAACGCAAAGTTAATGATTTGAGCTGATACTTGTGACGGTCAGCTCTCATACTCTACACAGGTACATTTTATATGAACATTTTTCATAATCATATTTTACAGTCACAGTCCATAAGTAGTCAACATTACATTTCACGCATATCATAAGAATAATGGACACAACCGTTTTGCTGCCAATAATAGGGTCCTGGGATAAGTCGATTCGGCAAATAACTGGAGTCGCACTTGTCTACTCTGGTGGTCGTGCACCAGTTCCTGTGCCCTAAACAAACCTAACTAACACTAACAGTACAATATAACTATTTTGGCTTTTTTTACAAGTTAATATTAAAACAAAATCAAAAGTACATACAAATAGAAATGACACTTAGTTACGAGCGTATTAAGCAGGCCATGTAGAAACAGAGTGTTTTATCTGTGCCATGTTGTGCAGACATCCCTGGTGGCGGTAACCAACCAAGATGGCTGCCGTTAACTCTCTATAACTACAAACTTCACGGAGTGGAAAACGAAAATAAGCGCTTATTATATTTATCCCAAAAAATAAAGTAGGCTGAAACAAACAAGTACAACCTTCTTTTGATTGTTAACATCAAAGGGAGCAGGAAATATTGTCTGGAGCTATGAAATTCGAATTTTATTTGAGAGGTGTTGCTGATATGCCAAGGGGGCTCTAATTCAAATTGTATACATTTTGGTTTCAGGTGTAAAGTCACTATTACTATACAGTGTACTTCAGCCAAACAAAAAGGTCTCATAACGGATTGATTTATTGCTCAAGAAATACAGACTTTTAAAAGGTAAACAAATGAACGCTACCACTACCTACCAGGTTCTTATTAAGAATGAAAACTGGGCGAGATTCCGTAGAGTAAAAAGTAAGACACTTTTATGATGTGAATTAATACTGTCAATGGCAAACAAAGGATAAAATCTGAATTCAGACAACAGATTAATCAATGGACAATTTCAGTGTCTGATCTTAAAATCTGTTTCTCAACTTATATCTCTAACTCATCATGTACTGACAATTTAAAAAAAAGGAAAGCCCTATCGATGAATTGAGAGATTAATGCTGATAACTTTGTGAGGTTTCATCAAAACGTCTAAAGCCTGAAGGTCCATGAAAACTCTCTCCAGATCCATCGTATCTACGTAGTGTATGTGTATGGGGGTAGTTAGCGACCTGAGCAGGCTCGTAACGTCTGACACTCTGTTGTGCCGAGCCAAAGCCGCCTGGCTCTACCACTGAGATGTCGTCCAACACTTGAAGGGCCATAACTACAGCCATGTCGTCATTGGAGTAGGATGAGTTATTGCCCCTGCCATGCGGTAACGCCCCCTGGTGTTGAGTGACGTGGGTTGTGGTCATGTGACCATCAAGGCTGGCTGGGATAGTTTCCCGAGGTGGGATGGTGTTGGACGGTGCGTGGGAGAGAGAGATGGAATGGGCGCTGGTGTTAGGGTACACCTGGGAGGTGTCTATGTGGTGAGGTGGAGATGCAGTAGTAGGGAGAGGTACACGAGGAACGGTTGTCCCTTTTGTCTTGGCCCCAGGTTTGTGAGTCTTTGTATGTTTATGTAGGTCGTTGGAGGTTTTGTACGTACATCCACACATATTGCATACATATGGCCTCAGTCCTGTATGTACAGCCTTGTGCTGGTTCAACCCTGTCTGAAAGCGATAGGCCTTGCCACATACGTGACACACAAATTGTTTCTTGTCACTGTGTAAGGACATGTGTCTGCCCAAGTCTCCTTTTGTACGAGCTTTCTTCCCACACGTGCCACACTCGTAGGGTTTCACTCCACTGTGGATGTTCCTGTGGATCTTCATGGTACTGACCAGGGTGAAGCCCTTCCCACAAATCTCACAGATGAACGGACGCTCATTGTTGTGTATACGCATGTGGATGTCCAAGTTTTTCCGACTGCTCAGTGCACGGTCGCACTGACTGCACTGGAACATTCCCTTAGCCTGTGCCTCATGACGCTCTCTGTGTGCATTCAGCCCCTTTCTATCAAAATAACAGTTTCCACAAATGTCGCACTGGAAGTCTCGCTGGTTCGCATGTCTCTTCATGTGGCTGTCTCGTGCCACCACAGTCTTGAACACTCGGGGACAAAACTCGCACGCCAAGTTGGCGCGAGGACGCATGTGCTCGTCTCTCTCTGCCGTCTCGTGAAAGTATGTCCCACAACACGTACACATATGATCCTTGTCTTTGAAGTGCAGGCTACGGATGTGATCTCTCATAGACTTACGAGAGCCTAGAACGGAGGAACACAAGGAACACTTGATATAGCCTGGAGGTATGGACTCTTTGGTGGAGACTTTTTTGACTTCATCATTGTTTCCAGTCATTTTGTCTGCATTGTCCGACAACTTTTCATAGTTCACACACTGTTTGTCTATAGTTGTAGACAGCTTCTCGCTGTTGGTATCCTGTTTGTTTATAAATTCAGAAAGCTTAGTTGTGGCTGTAGAGTGTTTGTTAGTGTTGGCAGACTGTTGATGTTCTAACAACTTGGCCGGGTCCTCAAAATGTCGGCCACAACAAGCACACATCTGGTCCTGTACCTTGCTGTGAATACTCTTGATGTGATCTCTCATTGAACTCCTAGAACCTAGGATGGAGGGACAAAGCCCACACTTTATGTAACCTTCAGGTACACCACTATTTAAACTCAACGTCTGTGTAGATGGTTGTTGGGTATGAATTACAGCGTTCTCACTGATGCTTGTGTTGTGTTCCTCATTGAGTTGTCTTAGTGTGCTGTGTTCCTCGCTGTGCTGCCTCAATGTGTTTTGTTCCTCACTGTGTTGTCTCGGTGTGTTGTGCTCTCTGTGTAGATGAGACTTGCAAGCCTGAGCGTGTTCACACAGCAGTCCACAGTGATGACACAGCAAGTCCTGGATGTCTGCATGGTACTGTGAGATGTGTCGTCTAAAGCTGGACACAAGTTTGTACTCCCGGCCACACGCCTGACACTTGACAGCCTTGCTCTCCTCTACATCCACCTTATGACCACTGGGAGACTCTCCTCCCACCGTGCTCACAGATTGACTTGACAAAGATTTCTTTACTCTCCCTAGGATAGACTCCCTGGCTTGTCTTCTCTCTATAACATGCAATCTTACATGAGTTCTACACTCCTCACGTGTACCAAAATCCTTGCCACAATACCGACACAACCGGTGCCTATCTGCCGAGTGTTTCCTCTGAATATGATTCCCTATCTCTCCACGGACATAGAAGGTTTCTCCACAAAGATTACACTTTATATGTTTAGGACCTGTCACCATATTGGTGATGGATCTTGCTTTGTTCTTCCGTTGGTTTTTCTTGTCTACATGAAGTCTCCTGTGTTTGGCGCAGGCTGACTCTGTGTCAAAGTACTTGCCACATCGTGGACACAGTCGCTCTTTCTCCAGCGGGTGAGCTCTGATCCTATGACACCTCAACGTGGCAGCCAGACGGAAAGTTCGGCCACATAGCTGACAGGAAAATTTGCCATCCACAAGCCCCACTGGCTGCTTCACCAGCTGGCGCCGACTTCTGTTCTTTGCTATGTGATCCTGTACATGTCTGCTGCAATCTTGAACCTTGTTGAAAAACTTGCCGCAATATCTACACAGCTGGTCCTTCTTGTCATGGTGGTTCCTCAAGATGTGTCGTTGCAAGCTACACAGTGTGTAGAACCGACGATTGCATAGGTGACAAAATAACTCTGGATTTACTTCTCTGACTGGTTCTAGTTCAGTGATTCTTGAGGGTTTGTCTTCATCATCATCATCATCCACTTTATCATCATCATGTTGGAGTGGTTTGGTATCCTCGGTTTGCTCTGATATGTCTATAGTCTGTGTGGTCTGTCTGTCAGGGTAGTGTGTGTGTACATGAACTCTGCACTCCTCAAGTGTGTCAAACACCCCCCCACACAACCCACACATCTGACCTTTGACCTCACTGTGACATGCAATGATGTGTTTCTGTAGACCATCCCTGCGTGCAAATGACATCCCACATTTACCACAACAATACTCTCCGTAACGTTTTACTTTCAGACGAGTTTGCGTCTTGACCTGTGACCTGGATGCCCCTGTGCTTCCCTTCAGCAAGTGAGACCGAATGTGAGAGTGATGGTTAACCGGGTCAGTAAAATGTTCTCCACAATACAAACAAATACTGTCCATATCTTCTTGGTGCTTTCTCACTATATGCCTCTGAAGTTTGCCCAAAAATGAAAACTTCACGCCACACAAATGGCACTTTATTGATTTGTTATCTCTTTCAATACTTTTCTGATTACGTCTACTTTTCCTTTCTTCTACAAGATGTGACTTCGAGTGTTTGTGACACTCAGTAGGAGATTCAAAGAATTTCCCGCAATGCTGGCACAAGTTCTTCAATTTTCCTTTGTGTTTCCTTCTCACATGCGTGGTCAGTCTTGAAACTTGTCTGAATTCCTGCCCGCACATTGAGCACTTGAAACTTGCAGCATCATCTCTTAGCTTATTTCTCTTCTGTTTTAGTTGCTGCCGTGGGGGGTGTTCCAGGTATGGACTAAGGCATGCCTCACTGTTGGACTTAGTACTTACTGGCTCTACAGGATTTGTAGATTCTTCTTCTGTGAGATCATCTCTACCGACTTCTCTACTATCACTCTCCCCAAAATGTTCTTGTTGACTATTTGCACTACCAATATTGTTATATGCGGAATGAGCAACACTAGTTGTAGTCAGTGACATAGATTCTTCACCTTCGGAACTCAGTTTGTCCCCACCCTCTGTATCTTCCTCAACCACATCTTTGTTTCCATTTTCATTTTCGTATCCATTTCTATCTTTATTTTCGATTGCATTTCTACTTACATCTTCATGTAAACTCTTGTTTTCATCTCCACAACTACTTTGAAATTCATCTTTGTTTTCACGTTCCTTCTGGCCTCTCCCCACCTCATCATTTGAAGTTTGCACAGTATTCCACTTTGAGAGTTCCCTCCAAGAAGACAAGGCCTCTGTGATAGCAAACTTGTGGTCTTTGTTATGATCCAGACGTCGGCTATACCTCTCATACAGACACAACAGGCTCGGCAAACAAGTTTCTTCTACATAGTTGACAATCTTCTCAACTGTTACAGAATCTGTGTTATATCTCTCAGCTAGTACTTTTGTTGTTATTGATGATGCAGCTAAAATTGCTGAATTATCAGCCAGCGTTTCAAGACACTCACTGAGAGGGTTGCCTGCAAATAAAAGAATGGAATTGGTAGCTTCATTATTTGTGACTAAATGAGCCTTCAAACTTTTACAAAACAAGAGATAGTTGTTATGCAGAGATGTGCAATTATCATTTGCTACGGTGGCTGCTAGAGAGGTCATTGCAACTTCAATATTCTTGTTGCTTTTTATTTAGTTTAGCAAATAGTGGCTGTAAAGCTCTTGGTTTGAAAATGGTTTTTACTTTGGAAAAGAGTCCAGTTAGAGAAGTATATGTTCAAACTATAAGATGGCCAATACTCTGCATAAAGCAAGTGGTGTTTTTTCCTTCTTCTAAAAACAAAACCAGTTCAGAACATGTCGTAAAGTGCTTTGAGCTTGCTGTAGAGTGAGAAAAAGGGCTATATAAATCAGCTATTATTCTTTTACACTGGATACTTCCTGATCTTTCAAAGAAAGCGTAAAACAATCAAAAGTAAGCCAACCAAATCTAAGTTTGCATGTAATTATGATTTGAGACACAGATTTCTAAGATTGCAACAAACCAATACATATAGGCGGCAAGCATATACTGGGCATTGAGTTTCCAACGAAATAAACAGAGAAACACAACTGAAATTGATTCTTCTTCGAACTGAAAGATATTTTTTTGAGATTTAGAACAAAATAACAGTCTAATCAAACATACAATGGGCTTTGAGTTTTAGAAGAAATAAAAGAGATCTCTAGTTAGTATTTCAGCTTCCAATCAAGACATGTTTTTGTCCAGGTTGACTTTGGGAAAGTTGAGTGTGAGGATGTCTGAGGTGCGCAGAGTGGCGTGTGGGAGCACACCCATGGGTGTGGTGAGGTGCGTGACGTGGAGGTGGTGGAAGTCTACGTCAGCTGAGGCAAACTGACACGACACCTTGGTGTTCTCATGCATGTGGACTTCCGCTGGGGGCATAGAGAAACAGTATGAAGTGGTGCGTGGGAGGAGGTGTCGGCAAGGGAGAAGGGATGGCATGAGGCGAGAGAGAGAGAGAGAGAGAGAGAGAGAGAGAGAGAGAGAGAGAGTGAGAGAGAGAGAGAGAGAGAGAGAGAGAATAAGAAAGAGGGGGGCGGGGGGAGTGGAGAGTTATGTTACAATATATGCAACAGACACATCGATTGTGATTCATGAATTGATACATTCAGATTATTAATTTTGAAAAGGTGTCAAGTTACAAAAAACAACGATAAAGAGAAATTTATTTCAGAAGCTAACTGGAAAGACCTGTACATCATTGACAAAATAGTTGCAAGGACTGTTTTCTCAACATTCCCACATGTAGAATATTTTTGAATAACTGTTATGCTTACATTTAAAGTAAAACAACCAGGGTTCACTGTAGTTCAATAACTCTTTCATATCAAATGAACAACAAAATGAATATCATACAATTTACAAATATAAAGAAATGACAGCAATCAATAAAACTCATACAGTATCATACCCCACCCTACAACAAGCTAAAAAAAGCTTTCCAGACATTATTACCCTGACGACAGATCTGATTCATTACAAAGCCTTCTCAGTGTCCTGTGAGGCATACCGTTAGCTTTGCCTTTTCGGTGCCCACACCAACATATTAACAAGATCATTCACTGTCAATGTTTAGGTCCCCCTTTTACACCTGGGTAAGCGAGAAAATCTTACAAAACACTTTTTTTCAAAAGTGAGTATGGTGCCTGATAAGAAAATGTTCCCGAATCCAAATGAAGTAAAGTCTACATGTTCGGTCCAGGAATCAAATCCATGACATTTCACTTAAAGGACCTACACACCAAACACTCAGCCATCGGATGTTGTGATCTGGTGGTCAAGTTACCGTAACCAGTTGTAAAAAGGGTAACTGACTATAGACAGTGAAAGATCTTGTCAGTATGTTGGTATGGGCGCTGGACCAGGCAGCATTACCACTACCAGTATGCCACCAAGGAGGTTGAGATGGTGTTGGAATGAAATACAGTGCAGCCCAGTTATATCGAGATCGGATGTATTGACATCCCGGATGTATGGACATTGCACCCCGGTCCCGAATATTTCCCTATATGTCATCACTAACAAAAAACCCTCTGTATTGACATACCATTTAGGAAAACCCGCTTGTATCGACATGACATCGACGTCGACAGCGTGTTTTTCCAGAAATCACGAGCTCGTAGCCAATGAGAACACTTGTTTCTTTTAACAATGGAAACATGTGGGCGTCGGTAATCGCGTTGCGTGGTGTTGCGACAGCCCAGATGGTCTTTCCGGTGATTGACACGCTAGGTGTTCCCACACAATGAGATTGCGTGGGCGTGGG
>JAUELK010098209.1:0-10723 GCA_031471215.1 Gastropteron pacificum
ACACACACACACTCACACACTCAAACTCACACACACACACACACACATACACACACACACACACACACACACACACACAACACACACACAAGCCCCTTTCGAGGCCGCCATTTGTTTCAGGTTCCCAGTGTGCGCCTGTTGGAGTATGATCATGTTGTGAACGTTGAGCCCGACGTGCTTCTATTTACATAATTAGGTATTTTCATAATATAACTATAACGTGACAAAATGTGACCAAGTCAGTGGCGACCGTTCGATCGACAACTTTTCTTTTGAAAACAGAAAAGAAAAAGATACTGAACGTCGTGTTAGTGAACCCAGCCCCGAGGGTTGCTTACATCGGTCGCGTGTCACCTTGAACGGAAATAGCTAATCGTGTCGCTTGGAGTGTAAAACACACTCTTACTCTTTTTAACTAAACCTCAACTCTATCCTGTATTCCACTGATCTGTATGTCTCTAAACCCGAGGTAGAGAGCTGTTATATCTATAACGTGTACTTCAACTCTACCCTTTACCCCCCTGATCTCTATGTCTCTAAATCTGATGTAGAGAGCTGTAATATCCGATCTTTATGACTCTAAATCTGGTCCGGAGGGTTCTTGTGACTGCATTGCACTATTGCATGAATAAGGGGCCAATTGAAGGAAGGCCCTCCAGTTACAGGTTGCAGAGCTAGACTGTCATGGCCACCTGAAGAGTTAATAACTCATAACTTGTGCCTGATCACAACAACAACATGTTTCTAAACCTGAGGTAGAGAGCTGTACTATCCAGAACGTGTTCTTCACCTCTACTCTGTGTTCCCCTGCCAGGCATGGTTCCCTCAACAGTGTTGATGAAGACCACACTGGAAGCCTACAGCCACCAGGACTGCGTGGAAGAGTTCGTCACGCCCAGCAAGGCACCACTGATGAGGTACTTGGAACACCCCGGGGTCGTCTGTGCGGCCAATGGTCAGCTTGGAGGCAAGGATGCTTGTCAGGTGAACGTCGTAATAGTCAATAATGTACATGTACTGATAACATATTTTTGTATGTACTGTATAGTTGAAAAGCACACTTGAAAATCATATAAGTAGGGCTGCATGGTGGTAATACAATTAACACCTGTGGTAAACGTCATGTTTGGTTCGAAATCCTCTGGACATGGGTCGGGGTGGGAAATCTATACGTATGTCCACCCTCATCCAGTCGGACACGAACTTTGAAACATTGTTCCAGCCTCTTGTCTGACCACATTGTGCCAAACTCATACTCAAAATTGTTTGTATACCGTTGGCGTTACATATTAAGGAGAAACTGTAAAGTAGAATACTATGTACCGAGTGAGAGTAGTACTAAATTACCCAAGGACATAGTTATGGGCCTACACATGTATTGTGCCTTAGGTAATGTAAAGGCCTATTTTCTGCAAGACAGTTTCATTGCACTGTGAATAAGCTTACTGTGATGAATGTTTGTGGTGTTGCTATATACAATAATATCTCTATCATATTCCATCTATCTCTAAATTCTAACATTCTTTCATTTCAGGGTGATTCCGGCGGCCCTTTGATGTGCATACAGTCTACTGAAACATCCACTGCTTATTTTGTTTATGGCATCGTTTCCAATGGCCACGGATGTGGCTTGCCGGGGGAGCCTGGCCTGTATGCCAGCATCACTTACTACATCGATTGGCTCAACACCACAGTGACGTCAATGACTTTGGCTCGAAGCATCGCCAGTATGCCATTTGGCCCATGAGCACCAAAGTACACAAAGTTTGACATGGCATGCTATTTGGCCCATGAGCACCAAAGTATACCAAGTTTGGCATGGCATGCCATTTGGCCCATGAGTACCAAAGTACACTAAGTTTGACATGGCATGCCATTAATTGGTCCATGAAGACCAAAGTACAGTTTTGACACCACCCCTTCCTCCTGGTCCTCTACCTCTCTTTCTTCCTAACATCGTGCTTGTCGTGGGGTCCAAGAATACCAAAGACTGTATTAGAGATATTACAGTTTTTGATAACACTAAATTCTCCAAATCACGACGACCATGACAATATTGCTCAGTTTTAGTTGCACCCGTATCAACTTCAAAACGGTGTCCGAAGCTTCTTGATGGTCGGTAAAACATATTTCATGAATTCAGGATGATCAACGATCAAATTTACGTACACACAGAAAAGCACGTTCGGAATACGTTTTTTTCCTCATAAAGCCAGAAAAGAATAAGATCTTACTTGTGATGGAAATCATTGATATCTTCGTCTTTTTCCTACTGTGATAATAATTTACAACTTTGTCTTTCTCACGATTTAAGTTAATTTCTTTTGAACGCCGAGTGATCCATGCAACAACTTATTTTGAATTCATGAGTACAGTAAACCACGTTTACATGTAATGTGTTTCTTTAGCAGTAACTGCTGTAGCTTTACACTCTAATCTATGTCTCCCTTAACATACAGATGTGTCATAATAAGACACTATATATGGTAGCGATTTGTTGTGGAACATTACCTCAAAGAAAGTTTCATGTGATACTTACATTGTACATGCGGCCATAGAATAGGCACTTGTTTAGTTTGGCAGTTTTATTTTGAGAGAAAGCTTTACAATATCAATATTTACTATTTGACTCTTGTGGGTTGACTAACATTAAAAGGATTTAAACATTCGTGCATGTTTGTTATAGTTTTGTGTTGACCGTTCATACTGCAACATTACAATCAAAATGAATTAAAACGGGCGTATAGACTCGATTTGGCTTTGAAAGTATTTTCTTATTCTACATCTGGTGTACGTTGTCACGAGCTTCTTACTTCCCCATGTAAATTGGGAAGACAGTGAAAGATCTTGACAGTATATTGGTATGGGCGCCGACCAAACAAACAAACAAACAATACCAACAACTACCAGTACCACCAGGTACAACATCAAACAGCAAGCTCAAAGCACCGTAACATTTTAAGCCACCAATACCCCGACAGACTTGATTCATTCTATATCCTTCTGACCTACTGGTAGACGTACCGGATGGTCTGCCTGGTCGGCGTCCACACCAACATACTGACAAGAAATTTCCCTGTCTGTAGTCGGGTACCCCTTTTACACCTGAGTGGGGTAAGAAAGTAAAGAGAAAGGTGGTTTTTTTTTCAATAGTACACCTGGAAACATGAAAAATAAAACTTTATGGCCCGAAGAGCAAGATCTCAAAGAAGAAGAAAAAGAAGAAGAGGAAGAATGAGTATCACAGTAAAAACAAACAACCCAAAATCAGGGAGTCTGAAACAATATGTTTTATTGCGCATCATGGCGATCTTCTACGTCAAGGCCTTTGGACATGGACCAAAATAACGAGGTTCTACATTCTAAACAAAAGCCGATTAAAATGCATCAGAGTGGGATGATAATGAGGAGAGGACCTACAAACGAAACAAGAAGAAAAAACAAAAACATTTTATAATAGATAGCAACTGTATAGCATTTTGCCCCGCTCTACAGCAAGCTCAAAGCGCTTTACAGTTTACAGCCACTTTGACAGATTAGATCAAGGATCAATTATTGTGATCGACAACAGATTGTGATTTGGGTACTCGTAATTACATTCAGTTTTGACAAGTAGAGGTAAAAACACTGGCATCTGAATGTTATTTTGTTTATAAACTAGATAGGACCAAGCACACGTAGGCCTACTTACTTTCATCTTTTTCATTACCGTACACTAAACGAGAACACGCAATCATTGGTATTGTTATGACTATTACCATTACCAATACATTTTTTAAAAAGTGTTTATCTATAAGAGTACTTTTTTTGAATAATGAGAATCTTGTTTCTTTCGACTCAAAATCGCTTTCATTTCTTTGCACAGTGAACTAAAAGTACATAGCTCAAACGGCTGGTATCTTTTCAATGTTCATCTGATTTATTACACGTAGGCTACATACATGTTAGAATGTTCATTGCCATAGATTTATCACGCTGAATGAAGGGAATCTAGTGTCAAATCCTTAACGTCTTTGGGTCTGCTTTGATTATCACTTTTAAATAAAATTCCGTATCCAGTAGTTGTACCTTCAATTATATAAAATAACATTTTTTAAAAAGTTTTACAACAATTGAGGTATCATCTTATTGACAATGTTTTATCCAAACATACATCAAAACATTGCTTTTGGCTTTACATGTTACTCATTCGTACGACAATGTCATCTGATGAGGAGAAGAAAAAGGCAGAAAGAAAGAAGAGAAAACACAATCAAGATATTTACTGACTTTGGGTCAATAATAACGGATGACATTTTACACAGCATAAGCAATGCTATCGATTTAACCCTCGTGTGGGGAACTTGTGATTAAGTATGTACTTAAACTTTCTCTCCAAGTCTACTCCTGTTTAAAGGACATAACATGGTTTTAAAAAATCCAAACCGTGGATCGAATACAAGACCTCTACTCTAAGACAAGAAGTAGATGAAATGACCATTTGGTCATCAGACAACGAAACAAATTATAAAAGATTGAACGATAAAAGTGGGACTAGATCTATAACTTCAACTCAACACAATGTTCACATACGCGGTCTGTTTTGTAAGGAAGTGGGCCTACATACCATGTTGAGGTTTTCTTTCTCGTAAGAATCTTATTGTAATACCATTCATGGTCGGTTTTCAAAGCAAGTGCATCCAAGTTTGGGTTTTCCTCTTAAGAGCTCACTAACATAGTGAATACGTTCACACAGGTTTAAGCACCAACGTTACATAAAATTATGTGACCCGTCATTCAGTCCTAGGTGACAGAGATAGACTGCTATGGTTCTGTACTCTACGTGTCTAGCAGACCCCATGAAGAGTGAATAACTCAAACCTAATGCCCGATCGAAACTACAAGAACAACAAATCGTCGTAATATACCTGACATAATACACATTATTGACTACACAAACAAATTCAGATCAGAAGAAGTGACATTGGGGTAGAAATATATATGATAGGTTAAATAAGAAGAAATATCGTGCTCTACTGATGATGATGATGATGATGATGATGATGATGATGATGATGATGCTGATGATGCTGATGATGATGATGTCGCATCACATACATCGTATGCTGTACATTATTAAATTTGATAATGGTTTGACAACGAAATGCGTAATATAAGATAATGATAGACTATGGCAACAACATCACAAACTGTGTGTCTTAATCACAACCATTGCAGTGAACAACGAACATGTTATTACATTATCATAATTACTTGTATAAGAATTAAGGGGAAAAGATGCATTCTGTCCAACTGTACACTCTCGTAATACAATCAGGAATTCTTCATTACATCAGAAACCTTATGAAGTGGTGTTCACATTATTTGTACAGTCGATTCGACACATTTACACAAGTTAGGCCTACACATTCTCACTGTACAGAATAGAATAAGAACATACACGTAGATACAGAAGTGTCCCCCAGAACACACGTATAAATTAGAGCGATTGTATTCTTAGTAGCTTAACTTAAAAGACTAGAAATGGGGCTACTTTGATTTAGTCGACCCAAAAACAAAATTAAGATTTAATGGGATGGACAGTGCGTGAGAAAATAATGACATCTCTAGATCTACCCAGGATTTAACAAAATGCCACAAAAACTACTGACTCATTTGTTTGGTTTAGTGCGAGAACATCCCACCCAGAGAAAAACGTTTGTACGACACTTCACAATACTAATTTTCCTGTGGTATGGTCAGGAAACTCACGTGACAGGCTAATATAAATATTCGTATTAGTTTGACTAACACCCATAGCGACACAATTAGGTCATACTATTATAAGAGGTGGGACCAACGTTCTAACGTCCATCTCCGATAGGACGTGGAGGCTCATATTAAAAAAAAAACAGTATACAAATAATGTCTTTGAGGGCCAAAGGAAAGGGGGGTATGTACATGCATGTGGCTTTTTTTTCGACATGATCCATGGCAGTGGTGCACAAGATAATATACAGAGACAAAGTACACAATATCGAAACCATTATAATATTATATAGACATCACTCACAGTAGGAAACGGGCTACACAGTGCCATTTTGGTCCCTTGTTATTGAGATACATGTGTCATACTATTGTTGTATCTAATGGTACTTTGCACTATGTAGAGACAGCAACATGTTCGTGATAATTCTACGTCTCCGGGAGATTTATAGTCCTGTTTTTAAGATGTTTGACTATAAAACAAATTTGGCAGTAAGGTCGAGTGAGATTCCACACAGGCGGATCAGTGTCTTTGGTAGAACATGGAAGGTGTTGGTTATAATTTGTAATGAATTGTCTTCTCTCAATACGACAAAACAAAGAAAATAAAATAAAAACTAGGATGCAAGTATCGTTGAAATGAAATGAAAAGAAATCAGATAAAACATGTCTCATAGCCATAGTAGTGCATGCTGACCTATATTACAATAAGTAATATTTAGATCTTACTTATTTCATTTTGAACACAGATATTTGTCACCCAAACAGACCTTTATATTTCCACTAAGTTCATGAAGGGTAGATACCTTATTTTGATACTTGACATGATGCATAATGATTTGACTACAACTATTGCTTAGGCTTTGGCAGTGGGCGTCACATCTCCCCTCCCCCTGGCTGTACAGTAATACTTCTTATGGGCCAAGAAGGTGGCGTGTTTGGAGAAGGAAATATCACAGTTCTGGCAATAGCGAGAGCCTGGTTTCTCCTCTTTTACCTGAAATGGGTGTGGGGAGGAAGGGGTGGGCCCGCCTGGATGGGTTGGCAGAAAGCAAAGCGGGAAGCCTGGACCGTAAGGGAATGCTGGGTTGGAGAGTAAAGCTGATCTGACGTCATTGGGGAAAATGGCGGGACCGTTTGTCACGTGTGGTCTGGGTGACTCACGAGACGTGGAAGGAGCCGTTTTGTTCGGTGACATCCTGGAAAAAACCCGTGGCGGGGAGGAGGAGTCGTTCCTCGTCCTGGAGATGAAGTGTGGGGATGTCGGTCTGTTCGGAAACACCACGCCGGTAAGGCTGGGTGGACTTGACCTTTCGTGAGATACTACGTAGTCTGATCTTGACCTTCGTATTGTCTCTGGGGTGGGAGATTCTCTCTCCCTTTTCACGATGGACAGATCTGGTTGGGTAGACGCGGAATCCCGTGTCTCGTTCTGGGATTCGTGACCTAAAAAGTGGTTTCTTGGCTCTTCTCCGCCGCCATTCTGTGCTTCATGGGGAAGGCTTTGTTCTTCTCGTGACTGTCTCCTATAGTCCGGCTCCTCGTCGTCCTTGTCACCTTTGTAAGGCTTGAACCCTACTTTGGAGTTGTGAGGAAAACGAATTGTCTCCCCTGAACTCTCTGACCTCTCCTGACCGGAAGGAGATTTTTGAACACTCTCATTGTCACTGTTTGGCCCTGAAAGTGACGATCGACGTTGATCAGGATCTCGACCAGCAGAAGAAGGTTCTTCTCTTTCATGGTATGCGTGAAGAAAATTGTGTCCTTTCCATTTACTATTCTCTTGATTCTCGCCTTCCTCTTCGGCCGAATCGACCGGCTCAGTTTTGACAAACACACGTTCAGATGGATGTGGACTTTCTCGGCGTGCCTCTCCAGGCGACCTTCTATCCATCGCAGGCGGGTCATCGGGGTCGCTTTTCACTTGAACTGTCCTCTCGTCGAATGGAGAGTTTGGGTCTCGGAGCACCATCACCTGCTCCACCGAAGCTGACTGGCGTGTGAGACTATCATCTGTAGACCTGCCTCTGGTCTCAGAACTTCCCATGGTAGCTTGCCTGTTGATTTGTCCTTCTTCCCCACTGGATGCTTCACCTGGCGATAGAGGACTTCGCATTCTGTTCCCGACATGAACGCTTTGGAAATGGTTCCTCAGATCTTCTACATCCTTTCCAATGTAGTCACATTGAATGCACTTGAGAAACCCAGACACATACTGGCTTGCCTGAATTTCGTGAACTTTGAAATGGGAAGCGAGGAAATCTCCATTCGCAAAGGTTTGTCCACAAAGAGGGCATGTTTGTGGCACATTTACCTTTGGGAGAGGGTAGTCAAACTTCTCGTAAGCCTTTCTAGACCGCCTCCGTTTGTACGGTTCGTTTTTTATTCTGAGGAGCTCCGAGTCGCTCCCATTGCCTATTGTATTGCTTGGAAGAATGGGCATGAGAGCTGGTTCGTGGTATTCCAACATGTGTTCATCAGAGAAATTGATGCCCTCGTCCATGTGACTCTTGCCGTGCATCCTCATGCCCCGAGCTGTGTTGCCCCTGTAGCCACATATGGTGCAGCGGTATGCCCTGGTGGGGGCGTGCACCTTCATGTGCTCGGACAGTCTGTTCTCTGTGATGGCCACGTGGTCACAATGGGGACACGGGAACCCCCCATCACACATGTGTAGCCTCAGCAGGCGAGCAGACGTGAACACACTGTTACATTTGCCGCAAGCGAACTCTTCTTGCGGGGCTTCAGGAGAGTTATCAGACGTATCATCTGACATAGAGGAAGTTGAAGCGACGTCCGAGCCCGCCGAAGACTGTAAGATGACCGACTGTTCACTGTCCTTTCCAGCCGGGCAGTAGTACTCTTTGTGAGCTTCTAGAATACTGGCGTTACTGAACTTGATTCTACACGGCACGCAGTAGTATTTGTACATGACTTCTGCCGAGGTTTTGCTACTGCTTGATGTCGACTGTGGCTGCTCGGACGATGTGGAAGGTTTGTACTCTACTGGCTCTTGCTCCTGATCAGGCTCTGCTCTGCCTGGGGATGTTGCCTGACTGGGCCCTGGGAGAGAGGGAGAGCGTTTTTCTGATGTTAGAGATGTGCCCGGACTGGGTGGGTCAACAGGCGGCAGGGGCATTTGGAAGCGGCGTTTGCCGGAACAGTAGTGCTTTTTGTGAATCATATAGTTGTCATGTTTGTAGAAAACGATGTTACAATCGGAGCACTTGCTGATGCCCATTGGTGCACTGCCTGGGCTTGCCATGGGAGGCAGGGGGAGTCTGCTAGATGGGGACACGGGGAGGTGGGCCATGGAGAGGAATGTAGCAGGGTGTGGGATGAGGATGGAGGGATGGGGGAGAATGCCATGAGGGACAGATCTAGTGCTGGGGGAATCAGATCTACGGATAAACTGTTGGGGTGGTGGGGAGGACAGCTCTCGTTTTACTGTGGTGCTGTGATCGTCGCTTGAGTGGCTGCCTCTAGGACTGGAAGATGAAAGTCTGTGTCTGAGATCATTGACGCTTTGTGGCCGGGAAATGTTCTCATGGGATTCCGATGACGTTGGAGATGAGTGCTTATGTTTTCCCTCTCTCTCACTCTCGCTTCTTCTTTCACGACCGCTGGATCCTGCTTCGTCCTCATTGTCTTTGGCATCAGAATCAAGTCTCTGCTTTTTGACCATTGAAAGATCGAGGGGATGGTCCTCCTCAATAGAGAGTTCTCTTTTCACAGATGGTTTGGAAGTTTCCTTTGACTGATGGATCTTGGCAAGAGCTGATGTGTAGTCTGGCTGGCTCTGTTGGAATACTGGGGATTTCCCTGACGAAGAATGGGCGGCGGAAGGCACTCTCCCGGAATGCGTTCTGTCAGCAGGTGGAGGAAGGCTAGACTGAGATTGAGGGCGACTAGTCGAGGCCTGTTTGTTTGGAGACTGAGATGGTACGCCTCTGGATGCCCCAGGACTGATCTGCTCTTTGGGACATTTCATGATTGGTGACATTATCACCGTGGGCATTGTGATTGTCATGGGCGCGATTCCGTTGGCAGCGAGGAGGGGGGTCGTGAGGATTACAGTTGCGGCGCTGGAGCCGATGCTGTCTACTGACGTTCGGAGGATGGGCTGTGCGCCAGGAAGGATGAGCCCACCCTGGTTCATCGCTGCCATCTGCAGAGCTGACGGGATGCCAATCTTCCCAGATGCGTCTGAGAAGGGGAAAGGTGGTTGGAACATGGCAGCGAAGGCAGACCTGTCAGCCAGGGACACTTCGTTCTTCCTCTTCTGTCTCTGCGCACAGTAGTGCTCCTTGTGGCACTTGTAAGTGCGAAAACTGGAAAACTGAATTCTGCACTCTTGGCAGAACGTTTCCTCCGACGGTGATTTAATCATGATTGGACCTCTCTCGATGGCACTGTCTTGTACCGCGCTTGAACGTTCTCCGGTGTGCATCCTCATGTGACGGTTTAGACTGCTGACTTTGTCCGCTCTGTAAGAACATAACTTACAGCGAAAGACTTCGCTCTGGCGGCCCTCCAGGTCGGAGGGTGTGGGGGGAGAGTCCCGGCTTCCACTTGGAGGTCGCTTCATGGGGAGTCTGACAGCTTCCGGTTTGGCCTTCGTGTCTGAGAAGAAAACCAGAGGAAAAACATTGATAAAAACACCAGCACATCATAATTTGTTATGGTATTTCCGAGTCTGAAAATCGGCAATTCGTTGTAAGTATAGCATTTGATAAAATTTACAATATATGTATTTGATACAACACTGCCTCTGTTGTTCATGTATGTCTATGTATACATTATGTAGCTACAGATGTAGAGCACTACTCTTTTCTATCGACCTGTTTTGTTTTCCAAGTCGTGCCTTCTTATTCTAATAGATCATTAAATGGTCTAAAAATAGTCATATCAATGGAAAGTGGGAACATTGAAGAAATTTGTGTGTGTGTGGGGGGGGGGGGGGGGGGGGCCAAAGTTT
>JAUELK010098320.1:0-12196 GCA_031471215.1 Gastropteron pacificum
CTCTCTCTCTCTCTCTCTCTCTCTCTCTCTCTCTCTCTCTCTCTCTCTCTCTCTCTCTCTCTCTCTCTCTCTACCGCACCCACTAAGAATGCTATAACAGTACCTGCACCCTCTCTATACCCACAGTCTCTGCTCACTTAGACCAGCTGTTACCTCTATGGAGTCATCACGCGCATCCCCTACACATCCCTTCAGCTTTCACACACACATACACACACACACATATATATATATACACACACACACAGACAGATACACACACACAAACACACACACACATACACATATACACACACACACACACACACACACACATACACATACACACACACACACACACATGATGCAGGTTTTCGACTGTTCGGGAAACATCTCTATCCCACATGATACAACTTCATTCAAAAGGGCAGCCTACAACAAAGCTTTATTTTGATAATAGAAATTGTTTGATGCAGTGAGTGGTGAAATGAGGGTACTGTATTAGCATGAAATAAACTATTGTTTTTGTTATTATTATTAGTTGTTGTTTGTATACAGTAATGTAGTGCACTAGCTATACGTGATTTATATCCTAACAGCATGTGAGTTATTGCTCCTCGGTCCATCTAAAAACGACGACGAATCATGCGAAAGAATAATTAACTTGGCCTGTCTATTTTTCAGAAATGTTTACAAAGGTAACTATGGTAACTACACATTTCCTCTAGGCAAACGATAAATGACGCGAAACCAATGAGCGTAAAACGTTAAAACGCATTAAGAACATCGTCTCTGTTTTAAGAGTACACTAGTGGAGCGTGTTTATTTTAGTGACGCGCAAAGTATTTACTCGACGGTTGATTTAATCACGTTTTGTGCTTATCGTCTCTTTTTCCCCCCGTAGGAAATTGGTGAGAAAACACCATGAACGAGGTACCGTGACGTCACGAAAGGAAGTCGCTAGCACGTGCACCCACCGTGAGCACATCAAGCAGGAGCCTGCGAATTGTTCTCATGTTTTTGTCACCACGTCGACAGTGAGTGCTCACGGCTGTTTGTGAGTGAGGGGGTGGAGTTCTTCTTTTTTCTTCGTTCACTCTTTCTTCTTCGTTTTTTTCCTTCTCCCTTCACTTCATTCACTACAGTATCGTGACTTGTGCAAACTGAAAGGGTCTGATTTCGTGGGACCCAGGTTTGTATTGATCTCCACTGTGTTTGGTCCCTATCGGATGAATGGGACAACCCAAGCCTGGCGGTATCGATAGCAACGTTGTTGTCAGAACTCAGCATGTTGGAAAGTAATCAAACCGAAGAATTGAAATAACTCTATCAAGCAAGCACTAAAAGACGAATAATAACATCCTAAAACATGGGATAAAACAAGCACTAATTGACGATTGCTTTGTAAAGAACATAATCTACAGATTACAGAGATTCTTAAGGGCGAAATGTCTGATTGTTTATCTGCCAACAATATTGCTCCTTCTAGCAGTCAAGGGCCATCAGTGGCTTTTATCCAATATCCGTTCACATTCTGTGCAAATTGAACCAACTCCAAATTGCCAATACAGCACAACTAGCCATTCGAAACGATTAGTTAAATCCGAAGTCATAACGACACCAGGCCGTCGGTATTCGACGAGAATAGCCATGAGTGAGACGAGGCACTTTATCACGAAAATGCAATATAAGCGTGTTCCTCACTTCATGTACAGCCTCTTATGATAACAACAATTTACCCCCAAGACATGAAAGGCTGAACCTTCAGCAACCAGTTATTGTTACTTTCAGCCAGAGTGCATGCAGGATTTGGCTTGAGACCATCTTGGGACATCTCCGGAAGTCTCCTGCCTGTGGAGGGTCGTTGAGTGAGATAAGAGAGGAAGAGATGGAGACAGCAAGGACCTCTCCGCTAGACACAAGTGGGGTCTCAGGACCTCCACAGATTCCCCGTGGACCCCGTGGGAAATTAGCGACCCCATCATCTAACCGGTAATGTCTGCGTCGTCACTGCCAACCACTGGGTCATCTTGGAATGTCACCACAGTCTCCCTTGAGACACTATCAAGACCATACCTACAGACCATACTTTACGTTATCCCTGATCACTATGGGCGGGCCAGGCTTCTACTTCTGAGTCTGAAATGTTGGAAACAAAACCGCAACACAGGAATAACCATAGAAGCGCGCCGCAAGGCCTCTTTGTCAACTATTTATGAATTTCGTTATCATCAAATCTCAAACAACCATTGAGAAGCTGGTTTTGAAAAACAAAACTCCTTTCGTTATCAAATCCAGTCACCGCATTCCAGCCTACACTTCAGATACAATACATACAACATTCAGATAACAATAGATTTTGACCTAGTGCACACAAAAGTTTATCTCCAAAAGCTTCTATACGGAAAGAAACCACGAGGAAAAATGACAAGCCCCGTATCATTCCCTATGGAAAAACGACCGCCCTAAGTCCTGGATGACACATCCATTTACTGAAGGCCTGTGTAGGTTATCTTCGCCCTTCTCTAAACAATAAGAGGCACCTAGCTAGGCAAGAGACAATGGCATGAAGCAAACTGACACAGGGGGAGATAAGTTGGGGAACAGTGCACTCAAGTTCAAGGCACAGCTTGCCATGTACTGTCCCCTTTGGCAATTAGGGAGCGAGTCTGTTTTCTTTCATTGTCTTAGAGGGCAGGTCTGAGTAAGAAGTTGTAGTACAACAGGCAAGACCTCTACCGTGATGTATTTGTTTTCTGCTTTGTCTGCGGCACTTCTTGTGCCCTATGTATTACTGTGCCGAGGTAACCTGGGATTTTCCATTCATTGTGAATTTGGAGTGTTTTAAGGAGACGCGATTACATGCATGGCCCAAAAGGTTAATTGGTTCAACTGGATAATTGGATAAGTAGGCCAGACAGCGGCCTGGATTAGTGCTGGAAACATGACATTGGAACAGAAGAGGGGAACGGGATTCGTCTCACACAAAATGTAGGGCAACATGGCTCATGAGAAATGCACCATAATAAGAGATGAAAAACAAAACACGATTGCATTGTGGTCTGATGCGTGTTTATGTAAAAAGCTATTATATTGATAACGTCGCATGAACGAAATTAATTGAGGGGGGGAGGGTACAGGGAGGGAATAAAAGATCGAAAACGAAAAAGGTTCACGCCTCAAGAATCACACAAAAAACGACCTAAATCAAAGTGTTATTGCTCCTACGTCACCAAAGGTGTTACGTCAAAACTTACGATTGATGACTTATTTCTTTTAGACAAACGACTTAAGGCCGTGTTGGTGCATTCGTGATCCTTACTTATTAAACTCAAACGAGGCAGCCAGGTAGAGGTAATTCACCTCTCCTTAATAAAGGTAACGCCCCAAAGCCTCTTAAAGCACCCAAGGTTCGCCGGTTTAAATAAATTCATAGAAAACTGTTTGTAAAGGCTACGAGAAGGCGGAACCATAAAGCTCTATAGAATACGATAGTTGAAAAGAAACATCCAATCGGAACACAATACATACATTGAAAGCTACAGGTGATGAAAGGTTTTTTTATTCAATGTTCTTGTCAGCTGAATGGCTATACAGAAAGAGCCTGACATTGTGTCTATCGGCGTATTTGGCTTTGATGGTTCTTTACAATCTACATAGTGCCAGAGTAGACGGTCTGAGATACATATTCAACAGGTAGGCTATGTGTAACACGTTCACTAACAACCAAACGTGACGTGCTATACACCTGAACAGGATGGATTTAGAAGGGGAAAAAATTGTGCTCGTGCTTTTCACTTACCGCACTGAAACAAGTGTAAATCATTTTACACGTCTAATCTGTCACCTTTTTCAATTCACCAGCCTTCAATATGTAATACTTTCTGTGGAACGCTTCCATATTTAAATTGAAACGAAACCGTGTCTGTGCACGTTTCACATCGTGGTCACGTTTTCCATTAGATTCGAACGCTCCTGTTTCAGGAATAGATTGAAATGCCTGTGCCGTTTCAGAAACTAAATAAAAACGGTTACGTCTTTTCGACGGAACGGGAGATGCCAATGATGCAACTCTTCAGAGAACAAACTGCGCTTTGGATGAAAAAGAGACTAGGTTAGGGGTAGAAGTGAAAGTGAAGGGGGGAGGGAGGCCTCACCAAACATCAGTAGTTACTCTTTTGTTGTGTGTAATGAGTGGACAAAAGGCTTGGCTTGGCCTGTCCAATGTTGTCTGAGGCTAAAGACACCGCTGTTAACCTGGCGTACAGGCCCAATGGCCTCGGTGATCCCCCAAGGCCTCGGAGTCAGGCACTTCAAACAGTCCAGGGACTGAGGGGGAGGTCGGACATAGAGCTCTGGCGCTCAGAGGCAAACTTCTGAAGTCTCCACAGACATGTCTGCCATCTCCACATCATGACTAACTGACCGTCTGTGGGGGGCCGTGTCCACCCCGTGACTGACCGCAAGTGGACGACAGCCGAGATAACGGGTTCTGAGAAGGCTCTGGACCGGAGCCTATTCTCTTCCCTGAATAGACCTCCTAGGTGGAGTTTATCAGCTGCACTTTGTATCCGTCTACCGCTCAGATTGAATGCATGTTAAAATAGAACGCATTGTATGCCACATGTAGTGATAGTGTCGTCCTCGAGACCCTCATACAATGAATTACTTTAGTACCAAAATCCAAAACGTGTCCTCTTCGTTCTTCACTAACGCTTACCAACTAAGTACTTATCATGTATACAAACTAATCATCGGCCCCATGTACCTTAAGCCTTCTCCGTCCATAATATGTTATGAATACATAAAGTACAGAGCAAAAGAAACGGTGGATCATACTATAACTATGAGAGCAGCGGTCAAATGACTTAACAAAGAAAAGAAACTGATCAAAGGATCCATTTAAACTATAGACCACCCTTCTTTGAAGAAGCAGAACTTAGACCTCAAAGACAACCTTAGAAGTTCAAAAGGCTGTTAAAGAGCACAGGACTTTAACTATCGCTATCAAACGTTTGACCATTGTGGTACCATTAGGAGGACATCCCTGGGCGAGGCTCGGACCCTGTCCCAGGCTAAAGCTTGTGTCTATTTACCCAGGTCTTCCCCTCGCATTGTGTTAGAGACCCTGTGAGGAAGATGGCAGTCAAATCTGTAGGTCTTGTGGAGCCATGGGCGGACATCAAACATACCAGCAAGGCGGGGGAAGCGTGCCCTAGAAAGCACGCCGTGATGACCAGCTAGGACTTCCACATTACCAAACATATTTTTAAAAAGGTATTTTCTGGATCTCCGTAAGTAATAATATTTTATATCTGTAAAGCACACGTGTTTCTATATTCACCGCACCCAAACAGCTCCGCCAGTCTTACATTCATCTAAATCTCTCTCTGTGTTTCCTTTTCTCTCTCTCTGTCTCTCTGTCTCTCTCTCTATCTCTCTCTCTCTCTCTCTGTGTGTGTGTGTGTGTGTGCCAATGTGTGTGCTTGTAAGTATGTGTGTGGGCGAGCGTGTGAAAGAAATTGCTCTGAAGAGGCAAGACACAGACAGACAGACAGAGATACACAGAAAACAAGGTACATATTAACCAGTGTGTGTGTGTGTGTGTGTGTGTGTGTGTGTGTGTGTGTGTGTGTGTGTGTGTGTGTGTGTGTGTGTCCATGTACAGTTTGAGGCTACATGTCGTAGATGTCGTAGCCGTCAGAAAGTAGTGTCCAAGCCATCAATCACGTACCTGCACTGCGCTGTTGACGAAGCAGTTGTTCTCTCCGGGGGCATTCCTCAGCCCCTTGGTGGCCGTGGAGAAGGCGATGCTGTTGTGTCGGTCCCACGTGTCGTAGTAGGGGTTGGGACCGTTGGCGGGAAGCAGGTAGTCCAGGTCGTCCTTTTCCATCTTGGCAGCGGTACAGCGTTACAACACAACACACCAAGATTAACAGGCAGGACACACAATTATTATGCAAAGACCCACTAATAGATCTTGGGGTCGTTCTGTATACTTGTAGTATGTAATCCAAACGGTTTCTTTTTCACAAACGGTTGTAGCTAATCATACACGGTTGCATAAAAGAATATTGATATCTATACCTTTAGGCTAAAAAATATTGTTTTAAAATTTAAATGGGGTCATGAAATGAAGATCACGGGTCAATGGGAGTTATGATAATATGATCCTTGTAGAAATGAGGTCAAGATGTCATGAGTGACGTGTTAACGACGATGACGTGTCAGCCTGGCGGTGGGTCGTCGACGATCCCTATGTGACAGGACTGCGACTAATCCAAGAAAGAATGTGCACAGAATGAGTCAACACACTACACATCATGGCGGGTGTCCGGGTGCCCATTGTAGCACAGGCTGCTGGCACCATGGTGCGTCCACTACTGGTAAAGCCTGACGGTTTCCTTGACCACTCCGATGACCACACGACTTGAAAGGATGACGCTCCTTTCACCGAAATTCCTTACGAATGAATGACACAGTTGTCGTTCCTTTGGGTTGTTTCCTTCTCCTCGTTGAATTTTCTGAGGAAATAATTAGATGAAACAGATTAGCTTTCATTGTTATCATTTATGATAAAACAAGAATATACAAGCAATTCAAATCGAATAAGTGATAGAATGAGAGTAGCTATAACGAAGACACATCGAATTTCTACTAAAAGATCTAGCCTACTTAGATATGTTATGATTCATGCTCTGTGTATGCCTACATCAGCTCTTTATGCTTTGTCCATTGCTTCAGTTTGAATTTGTTTTTCCATACAAAGGAAAACAACGAAAAGAGGGAAAGAAAGAGATTGGTCAACTGTCAATACGTACCATCATCTAGTCACAACATTTAAGCTTATGTGGACACGTAATGCAATAATGCATTTATATAGCGCGCAGACTCCACATCAAAGTGTTCTAAGAAGGATGTGACAGTGTGATGACAAGCCATGTCAAATAACACCTTTGACAACAATATTTAACTTGCATTCCTGGGACAACCTCAGTGAAATGGAATGCATGACGTATTTATCCCAAGACTATATTTTCTCTCTCTAATTTTCTACTTTTTACTTATCTTTTAAAGTTGTATTCGTATGTTTTGTTTCAATGCGTACACGCTTTTGATTCATCAAACCACCTGTTGATTCAACCATAAATCCGCCCGAATAATAGCCCTTCGGTCACATTTAATTTGCTAGCATCCCATGGAGTACGGAGACTAGTAGGCGTTAACCATTATTTTAAATATTCAAAAACAGTCGATCAATTTTACGACTATCGTCATTAGGTTGTTGACACTGTGAGACAAAATAGAATGAACTTCAAGAAATGTGACACCTAGTCTGGAATTAGTGTCAACATGTCTTCATCATGTCAAAGGATTGTGGGTAGTTTTTTTCAGAAGTATCTAAACCAGGTCAACTGGAGCGAGTGATCTCTTTGTGGACAGTAAATACGGTAGATGGTCATAAATGTCTAGGGTGTAGATCTAGGGCCTTAGTCTTTAACTACTGAAATGTATGGCCCGCGGGGTCGTATGTCTTAATATAAACATTTACACTTAACCGATTTTGAACCTACTCTGACAGTTCATTAATTCACTTGAATGCAGATTTCCCGTTTGGGGGTAGCTGACATTTTGTGGATGTTGCACGTTTCTGTTTTGTTCTATTTTTGTAAATGGGGGTTCATTTTTATTACTATATTTTGGTTTGCTTTGGCTTAGTTTGAGCTTTGGCTTTGTTGGTTTATATTTTTAGGGGGGGGGTGGGGTATTGTTTTGTTTGTTTGATTTTATTCCACTCCTTTTGTTTCAATCTTATTGAATGTCAGACTGATACATAAACTTTCAAGCAATATGCTTACATGTTCAGAAACTAGACTCTCCATCACTGCAACAATGTCCAGATATGTGTGACTCGACCATGTCAATAATCCTAAATACATGAACCAAGTTTCCCTATGAACTAGTTCGTGCCGGGGATGCGTTGTTCGGGATTTTGATCCAATCGCCAAAGTCAATAACGAGTGAAGAACCAGAGTAAATACGCAGACACTAAAATGTCAATAGAAACGTAACGTTGCATATTGTACGAGCTGTATAAATACTCCTCAGGGCTTGGATCTACTTCACGAAACGTCCTAAGAGACATGGTGGATGGTCAGTTATTTTGTTGAAACAGCCGCTGGTCGGCGGGCGAGTGGAGCTCTTTGGTCAGTGTTGAGCTGTGACATGGATTGCTCTTTGAAGTGCCTGTTCACTGTTTACGGTGTTTGGGCCCTTGGGCACATTATTACCTGGTCAAAATGACCAGACTAGGTCCCACAGGTGTGATGGTGATGATAAGACAACAATAGCTGGAGGCCCGGTAAGGGAGCAATGGTTGCCCATCAACACGGAGGTGCTATTATCGCTGGTGGCCGTGGCACGGACGCTTAACAGGTGGGCAGTATGGTCTGAGATTGAGACTGCCTTGTTCGTGACAGTACATTATCAGTTCATCATACTGGTCAGGGGGCTGTCCCCTGTAGACTTCATTATATTCCCACGAGACGCGCTAGTACATTCACGAGAGCGTGTAATACGTGTTGTTAACAATCTATCTAGCTGTCATAATATAAGAAAACTAACGTAATGTAAAAGCCAGCTGGAGCCAGTGGCAGCGCTTTCTCTAAACATAATAGCATTCACAATCACGGTACAGCTGTTAGATTCATCAGTGCTTTCAGTGATTGCTTTCTCACACTCTCCGTCTGAATGACATTAAATATTATAACACGAAAATACTATTTCAACCTCTACCCATGAACAGAAAGCTTTTCGTCCATTTAAAACTGAACAAAGACAGAAAACGGGTTCAAAAATAAGAACGCGTGAATACGTAAATGAAAACTTGCTCTAAATTCTCTAGAAATTAGAAACAAATAAAATAGCGCGACATTCTTGTCAAATGCCTGTAAGCTTATGGGCTGAAAGGGCTCTCTCAACCATGGAGAAAGAAAGCAGGATGGATTAGCTAACCAGACTCTTGAGAAAATTGCTAGCGATAATTAGAATGTATGTATATGAATTCACACATTGCGTACTTTTGTGAACGATTAAATGTTGAAAGCGAACAGGTTTTCGGTGTAATTCAGAGATAATTGTGTTGCCAAGGGTGTTTATGATCCATTCCATTGTTTCAATGTTTATATCTATTGAAAATGTGCACGTCTCAGGTATTTTCAATTGACAATCGTGTTGCCAAAGGTATTAATCCAATTTACCAAAATGTGTTCTTTGAAATACTCAAAGTATGGCGTGGGAGCTTTCGAAATATTCGGGCATGTTGAGGTTGTGTGAATGGTAAATAAAAATGACGCTTGTTTGTCTGCTCGGTACGTCCGGGGGCATACATCTTACTCATCATGAGGTCGTGTATCATTCTTTGGTTTCCTCCAATTTAGAGTGAACTCAAAACAAGGTGAATTAATGATATGACTTTCAGAGAAATCACAGTAGTCATACACGTAACTGAGACTTGATAAATGGCAAAACGACCATAACGTGTACAACATTAATCACATCATCAAGCAACTTGATCTTTAAAATATATGATTCATACATGGTGGTACACCGTTGCATAGCAATTAGCGGTCACAGTTCAGTGCAAAAGTTTGTTACTGGATGATATGCAACCCCTGTAATATTGTGCAGAACACGGACAATGAGGGGATGCATTACACCTTAACGTTGTTGTTGTTCTTCTTCTTGTTGGTGGTGTTTTTAAGTTCTTGTCAGAAATCGGTTGACTATTGAAATATCGTGAGAGCACGATGTTGTTCACGAAGTTAAGCTCCCACACGCAAATATAAAAGCTCTTGATTTACAGTTGCTCCAGAGTTGCACTTCTACATTAAATTATACCCTGAAAACGAAGACAAGGGAACTCGTTCGAAAACGCTCTATGCTGTTACATAGATATTGAAAGACAGACACGTGTGTTTTAAAGAATACTTAAAGAATAAAAACTGTTGCGTAGGCTACCTGTGAATATTTTTACCGGAGACAATCTATAAACGAGACAAAACTGAAGAAACAATAAAACAGGACGACAAACGTCCGTAAAGCAATATTCCAACTATAGACAGGCAAAACTGCACAGGTGACCTAGATCTAGCTAATGATGTACACTGTAGTTCACAAACAAGAAAATAAAACGTGAAAAGAAAAGAAGAAAAAAAGCAATTTCGAACGTGTAGGATGTAGGAAGGGAAGGGGAAGTTTTAAAGCTTTCTCCCGAACCAGGTAATGGTAGCCTAGAGAGGTGAGAAAGAGAAGGACAGGCCCCGCCAGGTTGGCCATCTAGGGCAGGTAAGGGCCCCCACATCTACCTGCTTACTCCAGACATGTAGGCTGTTACCTGCACAACGGCTTGTGGGAGTGGGACATGACAAGGTGACACGAATGATGGACAAGCAAAGTTGCCCCTAGAGTTGGACGTGTCTTGCACTTCAGTGTTTAGGTTTTTGTTTGTTTTGTGTGGGAGAAACTCCAAACTGCTGGAGAACGGAGAAGAAAAAGAAGGGGGGGGGGGGAGAAAGAAAGAGAGAGATAGATAGATAGAAAGGGGAGAGAGCTAGAGAGAGAAATGGGGGGATTCTACTCGTTGCTATCCCAAAACCTAGTCTGTTCCAGTGTCTAGACATGGCTTACATGCGGAAACCTGAGAGAATTGAAATTCAACCGGAAACTTTTGATTTAAGCCACAATATTCGCGGGCTTGACAGGCAGATTAGCTGACAGCACCTTCCTCCAATGTACAGTTTCATTTCCGGTGTGCTAGACAGGATAGCCTTTCTATCTATTTTTCTTGTAATGAAAACGAAGCTTGGAACTTCGTGCTGTGGACTACATTTTGTCTGTTATTTACACTTGACTGATTTTGAAAAGATGATTATATGTTTCTTTATGCTTTAAACCTCAAATGGTCCTCAAGACCAATCCCACGAAGGAGTCACTGAAAGTAGTGACAAACGTTTTCTAATGGTGCTCTTTGTGGAACTGTTGGGACCAACTTAGCCAGAGAGCCTGATTTGCATTTAATGAAACAATGAGTACCAAACTCATTATTTTCTGAGAATCTGAGACAGCTGCAAGAAAACAGTAAACCAGCATCATTAATCGTGCGACCAATCAGTATGAGCTAGATTCTACACTAAATATGTTTCATTTCAAAACCTTTAAAATAAACCCAAACTGTCTTCACTTTCTTGAGATTTACACTGAATTTACAAACAAACAAAGGTTTGTGGCTGTACGTTTTATTTAGTTTCCCCCGAGAGGACAGTGGGGTTCATGTTGTACAAAGTGGTAATGAAAAGCAAACAAATTCGTGCATCATCGATTTCCGATGAAATCATTACAAGTGTTCCCCCACGGCGTTTCAAGAAACTGGTCTATACGGTTTCTTCAGTACATCAGGACTGATTATCTTATTGCTATATATATACCTGTACACTACAAAATACACTCTAAATTACTCCCAAGACACCTGGGTTTAGGTGTAGATCTACATCTATGTTGCAGTAGTAGGTGATAGTAGGCTAGTAGTTAGATAGTAGTAGTAGTAGTGGTGGTAGCAGTAGTAGTAGTGGTAGTAGTAGTAATAGTACCAGCAGCAGCAGTAGTGGTGGTGGTGGTAGCAGTAGTAGTCGAATAAACATGTAGTAGTTACAATGGTAGTAGTAGCAGAAGCAGCAGTAGTGTAGTATAGTAGTAGTGGTGGTACGTCTACATAAAGTAGTAAAACGTGAACTTTGTAGAAGATAAGAGATCCTGGCACTGTGCCCATCTATTTCAAGCTCTTCTCACGTATAGCCGGATATTTACAATGACACACAATGGATGGAGAAACGTTCGTGCTTTGTTTACTTATCACTTTGTTTCATCATCATTCAGGCACTTTAACGAAAACACTTCAGCTTGTTCTTAAAATAGAGACTCTGGTAGGAACTGGAACTACCTTGAGAGCTGGTTGAGTTTCTTATTACAGGTGCTCCCTAAAACATAATTTGTTTCAAAATAAAGTAGCCTATGTGATTAACCTTGTTCACTAGTGAGTACAAAAGGTAGTAAATCAGGGAATAGATTTGCAATCAACAAACGTCCTGATATATATATATATATATATATATATATATAGAGAGAGAGAGAGAGAGAGAGAGAGAGAGAGAGAGAGAGA
>JAUELK010098542.1:0-12186 GCA_031471215.1 Gastropteron pacificum
AGAGAGAGAGAGAGAGAGAGAGAGAGAGAGAGAGAGAGAGAGAGAGAGAGAGAGACAAAGAGAGAGACAAAGAGAGAGACAAAGAGAGAATGAGAGAATTAGTATGGAATCTTTAATGGGCTTTCTGTTCTAATCAAATGCCTGTAGTGCCTTGGGTCTACTTGGTTTCCTGTTCTAAGCAAATGCCTGCAGTGCCTTGAGTGTACTTGGTAGATGCAGTCAGCCGGGCAAATCCTGCAGATCCTTAGATCAGACCATACAATCGGATTACACCTGGGACCAAAGCCTTTGATTCTTCACACTTGGCTGACCCGAAGTGTGGTTGGACGGTCTGTACTATCATACCTGGAATACACAGTCTTGGTCAAGTGGTCAATATGATGGCCTCTGGATGCAAAGATCCCAAGTTCGAATCCCGGGTGTGTCGACACGGCTTTGGATTTGAAAGTGTTTTCTTATCAGACACCAGAATATGTACTCGTGGGAAAAAAGTATTTTGTCATGACTTTCTCGTCGCAACACAACAGCAGCAGCAGCAGCAGTAACAACAACAACAACAACAACAATCAAAATAACAACAATGACATTGCTTTGTTTAATGTATGAAGTAAGACGTGCTCCAACCAACAGATCCAGATTTCAAATAACACTTCACTTAATACCTTTGCACCTAGAATTATTTAAAGGCTTTTTGTGGGGAGGGATCAAGGAGAAAATGCTTTGATCTTAATCCTTCAACTCTCTTAGTGGCTGTAAAAGGGAGGGTGATTGTTGAAGAAAATGTAAGAATAATACAAAAGACCCCTCCTT
Organism: Gastropteron pacificum; assembly: GCA_031471215.1. Taxonomy (NCBI): domain Eukaryota; kingdom Metazoa; phylum Mollusca; class Gastropoda; order Cephalaspidea; family Gastropteridae; genus Gastropteron; species Gastropteron pacificum. The sequence continues at coordinate 811 of JAUELK010098542.1, forward strand.
AGGCCCACCACATCAAAACATTCCTGACCCAATAAGTATATAATACGTGCACAGGATCATTTCTGTACCTATACACGCCCATTGAAAAGGCCTTAACGTGTTGCTTGTGTAGACACACAATTATTCAGTGTAATCCCATGTTGGTGTTGGATAAATAAAGTAAAAATTGAACCAATTAAAGAAAGCAGTTTAAAAGTGTTAACAACATGTTCATACAATGTAGCGTGGGGGCTTAATCAAAGTAATTCAAAATATTACTACAGATATTGAATCAATTTAAAGAAAGCTGTTTAAAAGTTTAAACATAGTGTAGCGTGGGGTTTAAGCAAAGTTTCAAATTCCCAACGATATCAAAGGCCACATGGAGAGCAATCGATCAAGAGCGCGTGCGTGTATAGATGTCTGTTAGTTAGGGTACCAAAGCTATTGGCTAGATAGCGATTTGCTTCATTGAGTGGTTACACTTCAGTGCACTTGGAGAGGTTCTCCACACTTCAGAGAATCTAAGAAAATATCTTGGGCCCACACACCTTCTTTGTACGCTTTCTGCCTGTGTTTTATTTCTTTCTCATTTCAGATCCAGTCATTAAATCAAGTATCGATTTTGGTCATAAGATTTACACGTTCTTGAATATTTTGAACCTGTGTGTTTGTGTGTTTGGAGAATCTAAGACTGAGACAAGATATGTATGTGCTTTCTGCCTGTGTTTTACATCTTTCTCATTTCATACTCAATATTCTGAATTTTGAAGTTTGATCAACACACAAGTTATTTATTTAAACGATCTTGGAACCTGTGTGTGTATGAAACGCAAACAAATAAACATGTGCCTACTGATATGAAGACGCTTAAACACGAATGTCCATCTAATTGATTCTGTAATAGATTTAAATCTCCTCCTCCTGAAATAAAAGACTACAATGGGTACATAAAAAGGCTTGGCATGCCTTGTAGTACTGGTAGTATTGACATTCAACGCCCATTTTAGCATGGGTATGGGTCCTCGCACGTTGACCCGTTATAATAAGAGTAAAAGTTGTCACCAATTAACTGTGATAGTGGTCACATGGTTAGAGCGTCCGTTCGGTACGGTTGAGGGTTCGATCCCCACTCACGACAAGTTTTTTGTTCTTCCATTTAATACACTAAACTTGCATATCATGTCTAGAATCTATGCTTTAAAAACAAACAAACAAAAACATTTTTATTCCATTTTTTAAACAAACTTGCTGTAGAGAATCTAGAGCTGTAGAGAATCTACAGCTGTAGAGAAGCTACATCCAGGATGTGTATTCAATCAGTGGTGAACTGCACGTGTGAGGACTGCAGCCCCCCCCCCTTTCGGCGTCTTCGCACGACTTTACGTGCGAATAAAGTCAGTCTTATAGTATAGTAATGGTGACTTGGTTTTTAGTATAGCTTAGTACCATGCATACCTCATTCACTAACAACACTAAGCTATACAGGCAATCGGATTATACTAGAGAACAATGGGGTCAGGTCTAAATCAGAGATAGACATACACGAGAAGTTTATTATATCCCATTGTTTCCAGTCCAGTCGGGGCTCAGTGCACTGCCTCTAAATCCTCTACAGCCACTGCCTGGAGTAGCCTATACAACTTGGACAACGGCCAATAGGCCCTACTCATTGTTTGCCTTTTGTGTCGTGCTACAGGCTCTTCGGTGTTTTAGACATCCCACCATGACAGTTTATGTTGGTCTGCCCTTCCACCCCCTCTCCTTCACATACAAACATACTCGTAAACACATGCGTAAACGTTGTCATAAGCACCCCACCCCCTCCCTCTCTTCCCGCTCCGGTTCACACTCATGTGTTAACGCCCCCACCCCCTTTCCTCTGCCCTTAACATACAAACATACATGCGTAAACGCCCCACCCACCCCCACCCCACCCTTCTTTCAAATGAACACTCAACACTTACACACCCAAACACACAGAGAAACACATTGATAAACATAAATCAATGGCACGGTCCTGCATCGGTGTCTTTGAACAATACATACGAGTTACAATCGATATTTTCCTTAAGTTCGGTCGATCAGAAAGAAATTCGAATCCCTTTAATTCTTGTTACTGATTGGAATAATCGATCGAACGGTTCAATTCCACGAGGGTCTTTGTTACAAGAAACGGTGTGATTGTTACAGACTTCCATTGCCGTGCCATGGCTGGATGGGACAAATTGCTCCCTGGACTTTGTGGACGACGATCAAGACTTGTAGTGTTTACCTGAGACCCGTGAGGGACTCCATAGAGATTCCCGGATGATTTACAGAATGGAAGATGAGGAAGTTTAACATCTGCAGGTGATCAAGTAAGTTGATTTTGTTTATCATCTATTGTGTTTCTGCTGTAATACTATTCATTTACTGTACTGCCAATTCAAGCTTCTAACTATTGATTGGTAATAATGATCACTGAAACAACATTTCAGCGATCAGTTTTACCTTAGTGTCAATTTTGCGCTACGTCTCTAGATGTGTTTATTGGTTATGTATATCATTATCACTTTATTTTGATCGATCTATACACATTGGCCAGAGTAAAGCTAGAAAGTACAACGCGACTTCAACGGAAATATATTTTGCCTCTATAATAATGATCAAGAACACGAAGGAAATTGGTTGCTTTGTTGTGTTCTCACATGGACAGTCATATGGGCTTTGAACTTTGGGTCACGTGATGAGAAAGTTTCCATGCTCTTTAGTTACAAGTCTTGTATAGCACAAAGACAGCAATTTGAACCATGTAATCTATGCGACACTCTTTTTAATTTTGTATCATAAAGTTAGAGTGATGTTGTTAGAATTCACTTTTGGGGCGTTTTCCTTAAGTTAGAATTTGTTGTTGCTGATGGAAGTCAAATTTTGTTATTGGTATTCTTGTTGGGTTTTGTAGTCATGGTTATTGTTGTTTTAGAATACAATTCACTGTTGTTGTTGTTGTTGTTGTTGTTGTTATTGTTTGTGGATTTCGGCGCTTGGTTGTAGTTGTTCTTGTGGCTTTTGTATTGTTGTTGTCGGATATCAGTTTTTGTTTTTGCTTGTTTGGTTTTGTAATTGTTGTTCATGTTGATTTGACAAAGAAGGGCCACAGGTAATATACTCATAGGTCTAGTTCAGCTTAAACTCTACATTAGGATATGATTATGTCTTTGAAATCAAAGTTAGGATCTAGGCATTCGGGTATAAGGATCATTCATCCTGGTAACAGTTTACATGTACCAATAGAAGAGTATGACTTGTTTATGGCAATAACTTCTTTAAACAGACACTGCGATATACTCTTCTTGGGGTTCTTTCTTTGAGCAAATAGGCTTATGATGTTTGTGTTCTTTCCAATACATGTGCACATTGAACTTAGCAGACAGGACAAAGTTTCAGATCTACATTGTGTCACCGTGTGCTTCATAAATTCATTTATTCATTAATTCATTAATTATCAAGGCTAGTGATTGGCTTATACGTTTCTACGACCACACCAATTAGACAAGAAGCCCTGTAGACCTGCCAGCTCTGTTTTCACACAGATAACACCAGATCTCAATGCACCACAATCTCTCTGGATAAACGGAGAATAATATCCGCCGTATCCGTATAAGCTAATTGTTGTAGTGGTCCATTAGGAACTTTGAGTTACAAACCCTATTATGTCATGCACAAGGTGGGGCCTATGTTTTAACGTCCATCACAAACGGCCCACACAACTAATGTCCAGAGTCTCCAGCGTGATGAGAAAAACCAAGATATAATTATGATACACATGGCACGGCAGTTTCGTTTTTGTAGAATGTGCACATCATACAATACATTGGGTTGGATGTTTTGAGTACCTATAGTCCGATCTTTCTTTGATTCCTAATGTTTCCATACATTTAGGGCCTACTAATGATACCGGTACGTGGCTAGCAAATTGTAATCATAGCTGTTCGATATTTCCAATCTTGAAGAATACTCAGATTTGTTTGAGAAGGTTTTAAAAAATGATGAAGCTATCAATCTTTCACAAAAGAGTCATTTATTGTAGGCCTGTAATGTGAGCTATTGTTTTATACGTATTCGTTCGAACTTCCTCAAACAAACAAAATGACGCTTAGATCTAATGTTAAAAAGTCAAATCAAGGTACAAAAATGTCCCTTCATGACACTTCAAATGGTATTCATTCGAATGGTATACTGTAAATTATGTATAACTCCATCACAATGACTTCCCTATCATGTCTTCCCCAGTCAGACCACGTGATGGTTCTACAGTCCATGATGGGGGAGCAGGGGGGCTCCATGGCCCTACCTCTCCCCCTCATACACCCTCGACATGATCCAGGCAACACCCCTCGCCTGGGGAGTCGAACCCATACCCTCCGGAAAAGCATCGTGGAGATGGCGGGGAAGGCGGACCTCGCAGGTCAGGGGAGATTGAGACTGGACAAATCTATGGGGGGATCGAGAGTTATCCCGCTTGGACATCTGGACTCCTCTAGACACATCAGACATCAATTGTCAGAGTTTGACGCCAGCTACAGCACCAATCCTCCTGCAAAGGTTACCTTCATCACTCGAAACAAAGACAAGATCAGCTTGGACTTAACCAAGTCTCAAAAGCCCACATATTGCCAAACCAAAGGCCAGCCTACTCCCCTGGAAGGTACCATTGCCCCACAGCCGCCAGCAAACCCTCTCAACATTGCCAAGGAGAGAGCATCTGCCTGGCTCATGAGGCGGTTTAAAGAGCGTCACTCACAAAATGGATCCCAGAGAAACAAGGCTACCAGGAAGGGTGAGCAAGCACAAGTGACTCCAGATAGCCCACCCGAGCCCAGAAAACGCCCCTCTGTGACCCCGGGGAGTGGGAAAACCCGACAGAAGATGTTGAATCAATATGATCCAAAGCGAGAATCTGAAAACACCAAACCTCGGACCCACGAAATATCGGCAACCCAGCAGAAAACAACCAGAGGAGATTTCGAGGTTATCTACGACAGAAATGATTCTCCTGTAGATCCTGATGCAAATGCCGCGACAAAACAAGATAGTTTGACGAAAGAGTTGAAAGACGCTTACGAAGTCCGTGGCAATGCTATTCCTACTGCGCAAGAGCCAGAACGGCTTTCGAAAAGAACAGGCTTGTTCTCGGCATCGATTGAGGCTTTTAAGCGTCGTCTGAAGCTTTCGGCCAACAGGCAGCACCACAGACTCCATGGGGACGAACTGGTAGGTACTGATAGTTACCTTATCACAGCTGGTGGCGTGAAGCACGCAAAAGACGATAAGCCTACTGAAACTGTGAACGATCATGAATTCATTTTCCCAAAAGACATTGACATGCAAAAAAGACTTCAGAGGAAATCGGCACCTCTACGAAGATCAATGAATATCAATGAAGATGAAACAAGAGCACGGCGACTTGAAGATCAACTTGTGACGCGACGACAATTCGACCCTAGACCACCTTCTCAACCGCGGAAAGTGGACACAAATGGAAACAACGGACAAGGTCATACTGAGCGAAGAGCTAAAACTCCGGCTGCAGTCTGTGAGGAACGAGTGGAGAGGAAAAAGGAAGACCCAAAATCACGACCGGAATCGCCAAAATTTTCCTACAAGCTCCCAGAGTCTCCCAAGTCTGAGACCAAAGAAGTGTCATTCGGTGATGACAATCAGGCTCGGGTTCCTAGCGTCAAGACATACGTCCTCCAGAACAGCCCAGGCAAAGACAAGGCCTCCCAGCCCGTCCCTCTCACCATGCATAACCTGAAACTCCACGAATCCTTAAACGACATCTACGACAGACGGAAGCGGCGGTTTGAGCGGCGTCAGAAGCACATCCAGACCACCAACACCAACATTCAGTTCAAGGTCAGTGGTGGAAGCAGCAGCCAGGACAGTGGGGACTCTGGGCCCAGTGACAGGATGTGGCAGTGGTTGAAGGATGCCACAGAGCTCTCCATAGCGCCCCTGGGGGAGGACGGGGATGACTTTGACATGGAAGACGAGCTCTGTCCCACCGAGCTGTCTGCCATGGAGCCCATCTATGTCTAAACCTCATCTCTATCGAGATCAAACACATCGTTTTCTGTGTTTTCCTTGTATCCACGATTTTCCAGTCAATTTGCCATGGAATTATACCATAAAACCCATTGTTTAACACCATATCACGCTGGATGTGGACATTCAGCAAGGCGTCATGTTACAGTTACAGGCATACATTCTTTTGACCACATCATCCAAAGCTTATCAATCGACATCGCTAATGGTATTATAATGGTCGTCAATATTGACACAATGTATTCGATGTCAATCTTACTTTGCACAAAGAATTCGATCATTACAACGCAATATCTTGTAAATATTCATTTCAACTCACGTCAACTTAAGACTGAACCATTCAAAGTAATTACAATGTAAATTGTGGATTCCTTGAAAGGTCTGATTGATTGTCACTGTCCACTGTTTCATCCATCAGTATTATCAACTACATTATTGTTATAGACATACTAAGCCATTTTCATTATACAACATGGCGAGTTGACAGTATTCAAATGTTTATCGGTGGTGGTGAACGCTATACATTGTATCAATGTTTGTTGCAGTGTTGGGAAAAGGTACCTTGTTTTCGATTTTGCATATTCATTCATTTGATTCGTTTACTGTATTGCACTGATTATTCATAAGAACTATGCATTCACTTAAGGAGTCATAAGAATGCTTCTGTCATATCTAATGATTTGCCGAGTATATTTCGTAATAGAACGAACGTCAAGGAATCTGCCAAACTTTCTAAGCTAAGTTTCGCTTCAAGGTGATAGATCTATCCACTGGTTCACTGTTATGCACAATGTATATGCAATACAATGGAAGAAAACGGGGTCTTTCTTCCAACATGGATTTTTGTAGCCTGTGCATGTTCTAAATCTATTTTGCTCTTCTCTCAATCATATCATTTGAGACCTGTTAGTTACTTCTCTGGTGCGGCGGCAATCGGCGGACCTGTTCGCCTTCCTCTTTCTATTTCGCTTGGACACGGTACAAAGATATCTTACTGACTTCAGTTCTCTGAACACAGATGTGGTTCTCTTGTTAACTTCCCTTCTAAGATTTTCAAAGGGAAGAAAGTGAGAACTCCTCATTTCCTTCCTGTGTTTCGTAACGTAGACACATAGATCTATATATTTTCCTTTAATACGCTGATGGTGGATACTCGTTTCTTTCTGTGATTGAAGGAAATTGTGTTACTCTGTTCCCCTTCTTCCACACTATGATCAAAAGAAGAATTCATGTATCAAGGTGCAAGTCCAGTAGGTCACATGTTCCTCGTATTGTATTCGGTAGGCGACATGTACGAAGAAACGGAACACTAGATCTATGTTTTCGTGTATGACATTTTGTTCAGTCAAATCTGTGAGGTGCACATTGAGTCTCCGAAATGTTTCGATTAGCCTGTCTCATTTCTATTCACTACAACACACATGGTTTCTGTATCTATCTAATCTAGATCTAGACTAGATCTAGTGTGTTTCTTTTCGTAGAAATCGGTCTACGTCGGTTTTCCCTTTCGGTCGTAGGCCTACAGAAATGAGTGGAAAGACATCGAGAAGCTGCTTCTATTTTTACACCTGGAATCTTCCTTTCGTTCCGTTTGTCTCAGGAAGTTGAGAGCGGATTGGGCTATTCGTGTGTTTCTTTTCCTTCTTAGCTCTTCGATGTGTTTTCTTTTCGTGGCTTTCATGGAAAAGACGACCTACGGTGTATTTTTTTTTACCAAGAAATCACAGAAGTATATCCATCGTTGAAAAATCTTCTCGGTCTAGTCAAAGAGACTGGAGTTATAGAGAGGGTCCAGTTAATAAAGAACGTCATCAGCAGTCGCGGTCTCTGGAGAGAGAAATAGATCTAGGTCTAGAGAGATGTCTAGCCTAGTGAAGCCGAAAATGATTTCCTTCTTCATCTTCGTCCCTCCGCTATTTTGTTTTGAAGAATCACACAAGAGAGCTCTCGATGGGGACTTTCTATCACTTTCTATTCGTTTGTGTCCCATAAGTCATGAGATAATTAAAGCTTCACTGAAACACTTCTTCTCCCACGCCTCTTAAATTTGTTTTCTCCATTCTTTCGTTTACCAGACTAACATGTTCGTGCCTTGAGTCACAGATGAGGATGTTCTTCTCTTTCTTGCAAAACGTAAAGAACCCTATGATTTTCTGTGTTCAACTCTTTGAGCATTTCGCCCTAAAGGACAAAGCAAAATCGAATGGTTCTTTAAAAGGTTTGTGTCTTGTATTGAGATTTAAACAACCAAATCCTTCAAATGGGTATCCTCTTCGATCATGTTCCATCGGAGTGAAGAGAAAACTTAAATCTATAAGAAAAAGTTATTTTCATCCTCTCGTGTTTCTATTTTCTGTCACGAAGACAAGGACTTTCAGGCCTGCACAGTTCATGTCCTTCTTTTGCCATCAGGTTTGAAGATTGAAGTCCTCAAAATTAATTAGGCCTATCTTTTGAGACCATGTTCCATCGAAATGGAACATCTATGACAAGCAAAGTTCTTTTCTTCATCTCGTGTTTCTCTTTTTTGTCCTTCACGAAGACAAGAACTTTTACCCTGCACACTTCAAGTCCTTCTCTTGTCATGAGGCATAACATGTGGAGTCCTACCTAACTGAGACCGTTTCGTGGAAAGCTAAATCTAGCAGAAATGTTCCGTTATTTAGTAAAAGTTATTTTCTTCCTCTCACGTTTCTATTTTCCGTTTCACGAAGACAAGAACTTGTAACCTGCACATTTCAAGTCCATCTCTTGCCATGATGTATAACGTTTGTTGGAGTTCTATGGGTAGGACTATTTTCTCAAACCATGTTTCGTCGAAAGCTCAGCCTAACACAACTTGTTCGTTATGTACCGTAGTAACGTTCTTGTCTTCCTCTCGTCTTTTCATTTACTCTTTCAAGAAGACAAGAACTTACATGACACTTTCCAAGTCTTCTTTTTGCCATTAGGTATCAAGTTTGCATTCCTTGAGGTGGGCGTCTTCTGAGACCATGTTTCGTCGATATGAAGAAGAAAATCAAGAATTCACAAATCTGGGCCTGTGCTTTAAAGTTCTTCTCTTCCTCTCGTCTCTCTATTTCAGTTTTTTCAAGAAGACAAGAACTTTTGGCCCACTGACTTCAAGGTCTGACCATGGAGTCCTCCAAATGGGTAGGGCCTCTCTTCTGAGACCATGTTTCGCTGAAATGAAGATCAAATCTCCAACAAATCTAGGGCTTTGTTATAACGTTCTTTTCTTCCTCTCGTCTCTCCATGTTCTCTTTCACGAAGACAAGAACGTTTGACCTACACATTTCAAGGCCTCCTCTTACCATAAGGTGTGAACCACGAAGTCCTCCAAATGGACAGGGCCTGTTTTCTGAGACCTTGACGTTTCGTCTCTTTATTTTCTCTTTCATGAAGACAGGAACTTTACATAAAGCATTCCAAGGCCATATTTTGTCTCGTAAAGCACGAAGTCCTTCCGATGAGTCTGGCATAGCTTCTGAGAAATCATTTTTCCTCCTTTTACATGAGGACGAAAATGCCTAAATCTATGACCTGTGCTATGAAGTTTTTTTCTTCATCTCGTCTCTCTATTTTCTTTTCCAAGAAGACAAGAACTTTTGGCCTACACAGTGTCATTGCAGTGCCTTCGAAGGCATGAAGTCCTTCAAAGGAGATCTTCTGAGATCATGAGTTTTTTTCAGGTGGGTATCTCATCAGACCATAAGGTATAGCCTAAAACATGACGTTCTTCAAACAAACAAAAATAAATGGGTCGGCCTATCTTCGTGTTTCGTTGAAATCTTACAAATATTGTTCGTCTTTAAGTTCTTTTCTTCCTCTTGCCTCTTCACTTTCTCTTTCAAGAAGACAAGAACTTAACATAACACATCCCAAGACCAGCAAAGGTGAGTTGTCCTTCCCTTTTAAGACATGGATGGATTATTCGAGATGGAGACTGAAAGTATCATCTCTGTTAGAAACCTACGTCTTCAAGTTCTTTTCTTCCTCTTATTTCACTGGTTTGTTTTGTAAGAAGACAAGAACTTTACATAATACAGTCCATGGCCTTTTCAAGCAATGATGAGTCGTCCTCCTCTTTTAAGACATGGATGGATTATTTTAGATGGAGACAACAGGTGTAATATCTGTGAACAATCTACGCCGTGAAGTTCTTTTCTTTCTCTCGTTTCACTGGTTTCTTTTATCATGAAGACAAGAAGTTTACATGCCAGGTTCACAGATCTTCTCTTTGTTGTCGTCAAGATATGAAGTCATTCCGATAGGTAGCCTATCTGGTTTCGTTCAGATGAAGACGAATAGTACATTATTGGCTCTACGAAAAGTCTACATCTTCGGGTTCTTGTCTCTTCACTTTCTGTTTCAAGAAGACAAGAACTAAAGGCTTGAGGTATGGCAAAATGTTGTCATTTTTAAGACATGAAGTCCTCCATGTAGTAATGTATTTTCGTTCTGATGAAGATAACATTATTAGCTTTACATGCAAACAATCTACTTTTTTAAGTTCTTTTCTTCGTCTCGCCTCTTCACTCTCTCTTTCAAGAAGACAAGAACTTATCATAACACATCCCAAGACCAGCAAAGAGGAGTTGTCCTTCTCTTTTAAGACATGGGTGGATTATTTGAGATGGAGACAACAGGTGTCATCTCTGTGAACAATCTACGCCGTGAAGTTCTTTTCTTTCTCTCGTTTCACTGGTTTCTTTTATCATGAAGACAAGAAGTTTACATGCTAGGTTCATAGATCTTCTCTAGCTAGGATGCGTTGTCGTCAAGATATGAAGTCATCCGGATATGTATTCGTCTTCGTTCGAAGACGGATAGTATATTGTTGGCTCTAGGAAAAGTCTACATCTTCGGGTTCTTGTCTCTTCACTTTCTGCTGCAAGAAGACAAGAACTAAAGGCTTAATTAGATTGCAAACTTGATACATTATTAGAGAAGTGTTTTTCTCTCCTTTCCACGTAGATATCGTATATTGAGACAGGACAATGATGAGAAGAGAAGAATACAGCAAAAAGCATATTGTACATCAAAGCATTCATTCATTCTGTATAGAATGCCCCCCCCTTCCCCCCCAACTACACACACACACACACTTTCTTCTATCTTTCTTTTGTAAACAAACAGAAGACAGGAGCATTGACTCCTTTCATCTTTTTTCTTCCTTCATTTTTTCCCCTCCTTTCTTTTTCATCGTGTGAAAATGGATATAAATTTATCATTAGTCTCTCTCTCTCTCTCTCTCTCTCTCTCTCTCTCTCTCTCTCTCTCTCTCTCTCTCTCTCTCTCTCTCTC
>JAUELK010098653.1:10817-21727 GCA_031471215.1 Gastropteron pacificum
TGGCCCCCCCCCCCCCCAAAACAACAACAACAACCCAACCCCCAAATCAAAATTCAATGCATGATCACCATCATTTACTTCAAAATTGGTTAAGTCTGCCAACACTGGGCTGGGAACAAACGTAGCTGATCTGCTGATAACATTAGACAATAAGGGGGTAAGGACCATTGGAAAAAGAAGAAGAAGAAAGTGAAGACCTCAAGATGGTTGTTATCATAATCAATCAGACCCAACATCCAAAGAAGGCACAATATCATTCTTTCTTTTGCATAAGTCCATTGAGTGAGGCTTTCAGGCTTTGGAGTATCATTCTTTCATTGGTCATGATACTTGCTTAGTAGAGTGAACAGGACAGTACTACAATTTCATTTTCTTCAAAGAAATGATGAATATCAAGAAATTCCCAATGCGTTCGTTTGCCTTTCTATCATGGGAGAAATGAGCACATGAGCTAACTTGAAGACCTTACCAGCCTGTTGTTGTTGTTGTTGTTGTCATCGTTGTTTGCGATAAGGCACAAGGTATGAGCTATTCACTCTTCAAGTGGTCTAAACTAGACCTACAGAGCCAAGGCAGCCTAACTCTGCAGCCTGGGTCTAAAGGGTCTTCAAATCAGCCCCTTGTTCATGCCATTGTGTTGTGCAATGCAGTCACAAGACCCCTCCAGACCAGATGGCTGATTTTAGGACTGAACAAGGTGTATGTCACATTATTTTCTGTGGCCCCGGTGCTTGAACTTGTGTGGAAGAATTCACAAAGTTTGACCACAGTAAATGGACACAGGCCTTACCTGTATCTCTGGTAGTCTTCGTCATCTTTGTCCAAGGATGACAACTGGTTGGGACATGCCTGATTCCCCAGCAAGCTCAGATAGGACAAGTTGGGAAACTTGGCCAGTAGCTTCTCAACAAGGCAGTTCAAGTCCGACAACTGGCCAGCAAAGAAAAAAAAACAAACTTGCAAGACATACCATTGTGCCATAAATGTCCAAAAGAATGCAAGATCAGGAAACGAGAGTGATAGTGAGAGCAAGAGCGAATTCAAAATGTAATATCTATCTGCACACGATTTGTATGCTTGTGTGAATGTATGCGCTTTAGTATTAGTAGATCTATGTCTGTGTGATGGTGCACCTGTTATGGGTTTGTGTGAAGGCTTCATCAATATTATTTCAGTCATTGTGATTTTGATATCATGTAATACATCTAGAACAAATGTCCATGTCGTCAGTGGATTAATATAGGTAATCTTATCTTATACATGTATACACCCTGGCAGCTTAAGACTAAGATACAATGATATGAAATATTCAGTGTATAACTGCTAGAAATTCAGTTATATACCACTTGTAGGGTGAATAGCTTTACAAATTGCTGTCAGTGAGTTTTAAAATGGTGAGAGAGACATACGGTAAAACAATAGAAACTATGGATCAATTGCTTATCATTTTGATAAAGCACAGTAGCTTGTGTATTTTCTTATCCACCACCAGGTGTACTCTTGTAAAAGGTACTTTGTCACGACTTTCTCACCTCACCCAGGTGTAAAATGGGCACCCGACTATACTATTAGACAATGAAAGATCTTGTTGGTATGTTGGTATGAGCGCCGGTCACCGACCAAGGCAGCACTACCAGTATGCCTCCCAGGAGGTTGAGAAGGCTCTGGAATGCACCAGGTCTGTTGGGGTACTAGTGAGCTTGCCGCAGAGCGGGAAAAAGTGCTATATAAATGCTATCTATTATTATTAATATACAACATGTTTGCTATGAAAAATAAGCAGCAATTTGAAAAACACACACTCCCTGAGAAGATCTCAAATGTAGTAGTCTATGGATGAAGCAGCATAGTACAAACTCTGTTTTCACTTATGGGTAATCCATTCTTTTTAAAAGAGTATCTGATATGAGAATAAACTTTTTAAACATGGTACAAAAAAACAGAAAAAGGTTATATATAAGAATTGCTTACTCTGTTTTTGTTGAGGGTTAGAGTGTGCAGTTCTTTCAAACAGGGGAATGAGACACAATCATCTAAGTCATTGTTGTCTAAAACAAGCTCCTTGAGAAACTTGAAATGTTCCAGTCCTTGGAGAGATCTGGTTGGACAAAAGTGAAAAGTGTATTCTCACTACTGGAATCTTTACTTTATTTTAGTTTGAGTTTAACACCCCTAGCAATACAACAAGTAGATCATATAAGAGGTGGGACCTATGTTGTAACGTCCATCTCCAATAGAACGGGGGTGGACAGCTATGAAAACTGCCCACATGACCTGTGTCCAGAATGTCCCCACTGGGATTCAAACCTGGGACACCCGCTTAGAGACCAAACTCGTTAACCCAACGTATTGACCAATCAGCCTCCGCGCAGCCCTTGGAGTCTCTGACAAGAGAAGGGATGCAAGAAAATAAAACAAACATGCACAAAATGTTCAAACATCAAACAGAAGTAAAAGACCAACATACAACCGGTGTCGAAATATAATATAAGGCGACCTGCACTATATTTCGACACCAGTGTATGAATATAGTCTTCCTTTGAAGATGTTGAAAACTGTTGTAATATCTTTTACTTTTTACTCTCCCAAGGTTATAAGATAAGATGATAACTTTATTGCCCTAAGGGTACATTGTTTGATGTTGCATTCGCAAGACAAAACGTAATACAAAATGCATGTACATTATGGATGATGGCATTTGATTACAAGTACAAGTAGGACCTAAATCAAATACGCAGTTGACATCATCATGTCTTACTATTATTAACTACGCGGGATGAAACAGGGTTCTGTTTGTCAATGGTCCCGATATTTTACTTCGTTAGGCCTGCAGTTAGAATGCATTGTCAATAGTACTAGTACATGATGTGATTGTAATGCAAATTACCTTACAGCATGGCCGAGTATGGCTATCAATCAATATGACACGTTGTGCCCACACTCTATAAAAGTGCCAGATGAGCGATTGATCAAATACTTTTGTAGTTGTTAGTCCTCAGCCTTGGACCATCACAATCACACATTGCTGAGACTGAGAGCAGTATGTATGTTGAACATACGGCAGTGTTGTTTTTTAAGATTTAAGTTTGAGAGATCGCTTATCAGACCTGACAAGACTCGTAACCTATGGGGTGTCTTGATGGGAGCTTGCTAACTACTAGTAAGTAGGCTAAATGGATTGCAGAACAAAGACATGTATGTAAAGGTTCCGATTTGTCAATGATCCCCATGCTTGTATCATCATACATTTTTTTTTGTTTACATCTACTGTACAGCAGTAATTATTAGTTTGGGTGTACAATTATGCAAATTACATCACGGCGCGACTGGCTGTGACGCGATGTGTCTCTGTACAGCCTACACTCGCTTCTGTATAATTAAAGTGTCAGGTGATTTCATCCATCTCTTGTTCTCACAAAGTTATGAGTATGAGAAAGACAGTCGCTCGATGTCAACTGCCTTGTGTCATCATGGTTTATTAGTAGGCCTATACATTAAAGAAATGATCTCGCAACCAATATTTGAATGAATGGCTATTTGAACTAATGTGCTTTACATTGATACTGTATGAATATGAACCGGTAACACTACTATTACAAAGCCGCACAAACATTAAACGTGTAGGCCTACTACAGTGTACAACAAAGACAAAAAAAACAACTTATGATCTAGGCCTATTCAATATTCATGGTCGTTGTTCCCACTAGGCTTAGTTAGAGTTAGACTAGATCTCATGGCTAGGCATCTTTACTTTAATTACTACCGCTACTCTACAACTAGAAAGAAGAGAAGTAGAAGGCCTCGCTTGCAGTCATCCGACCTGACCCTTGCACCTGCAAGGTTAACACAACAAAATGGCGGCCAGCAGGTCGAGTCGACTCGAAACTTTCCGCGCCAAACAAAGGGTGTGAGAAGATTCTAGCGTTGCAAAACTCTTCCTGATTTGATGTTTGACTTGGGTTCTAATAATACATTTCTGTATGGTGCTTTGGTACTGTACAAATAGGAGTACACCGAGGCATTCTCCGTTCTCGAAACCGGTCACCGGTGTGTAAATATAGTGCAGGCCGCCCTTGGCTATTTTCGACACCGGTGTGTAAATATAGTGCAGGCCACACTCAGCTATATTCATACACCGGTATTGAAATGTAGCTAACCATCTTCAAAAGGGAAAACTGTATTCATTATGCACATATACATGAATTGAAAGACAAGTATAGCCGTGATTCAAGAACTACTTCTGAAGAAACAAAACTGTGTACACTGCCTAGGTTTTGCAGGTCTTTAGACCAATTTAAAGTTAACTGCTCAGTCTATGTCACCAGTGGCAACAAAGAATTAAAAAGCTAGTCAACCCTAGTCTGCAAAGAGCAAGACAGAAAAAGTCAACAAACTATGCAAGTATCTTTATCATTTTATAAAAATGCCGCTAGGCGCTGCATGTTGGCTTTGGCAAAAAGCGGAGCTAATAACACCAAAGACAAAAGGACTTACTGTAACCTGTTGTAGCTGAGATCAAGTCTGGATGTTATGTTGCAGTAGTCTTGCACCAACTGGCTTGGTATGGACTCCACATCATGACCAAGGTAGGACAACTGGATGTATATATATGCAGTTTTTAACAATGTGATAGCTTTGTAAAAAAATAATTCTGATATAGTGCAATCAGAAAATGCACATTATGATTCCGTTATATAATGGAAGAGTGATGCTACTGGGCAGTGCTTTGGAAAAACAAAACACCAACCCCACATATCCCCTGTCGAGAAAAATGCTGGTGATATTGCGGAACAATGAGCTTGTTTGAAGGCGTTGCTTTGATCGAAAGCTCATCAGCATCACACCTCCTGTCTACAAGCAATAATATTGTATAAATTATAAATGTACACACATATTATCATAAAAAAAACCCTGTGTCTTCCTAAAACATAACAATAAATACAATATTCCCGTTAGTGAGAGCCTTTCAGTACATGCTACTCATACAAACCATTATATGAGCTGGGTTGCGTTCCCATGAAAACAGTGACGGCAATGTAAGTTTCTGAGACCCCCTTCTTGCCCTAAGTCATTTTTTTCCCAGACGAAACTTGGTTGCGATGAATCGTGATAAGTTCAAAAGACCTGCTGCATTATTTAAAAATTGTTGCCAGCAAGGGCAGCTTGACGCAAATTAGCATATAGATCGAGATGCACTGATTTCTAATCTACTGCATGGCACGATATTTTTTAAATTGTGTCGCCTACCCCTGTGAGGGGAGAGGGATCTGCCATTGAACTGCATGTGTTGTGCAAAGATATACATGTATCTAGTCTTTGTTTTAGTAATGTAAATCTAGATCTTGTAGGCTAGTAGTTGTAGGAAGGACAGAGTCGGGGGAAAATCAACATCTATATATATATTAGGCAAACTTTGAACTTCAAAGCAGATCTCCTCCATTAATACAGTATTAATACTGCACCAAAATGGATGGGTTTTTCACCAAAGTTCCTCTTTCAGACTGCCTTTTGTAATTAGAATAAGTAACCATTTCAAAACAATTTGTAAACAATCAAACTGTGTGATGACAGGGTGACAGCGGCTGGATTTAGCCATTCCACCTTTTTGATTTCAACGAAAGATATTCAACTACCATGTTCCGGTTTGTTGTCTAAGGGCTTCTGTGTTGTCAAGGAAGTGGGTTTTATTCTTAGAAAGCATGGGCGTGGCCATCTTTCTCAAGCCCATTTGTTTCTCTTTAGTTTTCGGAAATAGTAATCGTCCCATAACGCGCACACGTTCAGAATTCCCACCGGGCTCAGCAAAAGTTCATGTGTATCGTTGTTTCGAAACTTTTCGAAAAGCTACATAGGTCCGTCCGCATCTTCGTCCAGATGAAGTTAAAAGGTTTTGATTTCAAACAATCCAGTTCTGATCTAAGATTTAAAACCCAATGAGTACGTCTACAGTGCCACTTTACTGCCAAATCCGAAGAAAATGCGCCGTTCAATAGGCCTAAATATCTTGCATGCACTGTCCAGGTTAGTGACTCTTTGAGGCAAATGGCTTATTTGTTACTCTATATGCTATCGGTACTGGAGCTCACATCTGAGTGATCAAGAAGAAGAAGAAGACTAGGTTTAATTGTTACTACGCCAAAATACGCTGTTTTAAACGAGGCACCCCTCAGCTCAACGTAGTCGAATAAACATGCGACATGACTGCCCAAAACGAAACGTTCATTTCCGCTTCGAACACCGGTGCAAAATTAAATATTTGTCTTTCCGGAAATTTCTACAAATTTACGAAGCCTAACTTACAATCTATGGTCGAGCAACGAATAGACAAAGACGTAAGTTCAAAGCAGGGCCCTTTCACTTTCACATCTAGCTGTTTGCTTGCTATTTCTAGTACCCTCCTCCCACTCTCATTTACAACTATCCTCCCACCCCCAGCCGCTTACCGTCTTTTCTCTTAAAACAATTATTATTATTATCATTTACTTCAAACGATTGAGATACTCAAATGATGCAGCCCCCCCCCCCCCTCAGCAACACATCACACGTCATTTGGTGATGTTTGTTGTTTGGTAGACAATTCAACAATAGAAATGTAAAGGAATAAGGAAGGTTGCTGAAATGTCACGCAAATATATACATAGCACAGACAGTATAGATGACTACATTTAATAAGTTATACTGTGGACATTCCGAAAATAAGACAAATTGCGCACTTCCTCACTGACTTTGCTTATTGAAAATAAAGAACTTCCCACTTCCCATGCAAAACCGGAAAAGCAGTGTCGCAGATATGACATTCGTTGGCAGAGAGGATATCAGGAAAGACAAATATCTAATGTTGCACTGATGTTCGAAGCGGAAATGAACGTTATGTTTCGGGTAGTCATATCGCATGCTTATTCGACTACGTTTTGAGCTCATGGGTGCCTCGTTTATAAACAGTATATTTTGGCCTAGTAATCACTAGTAACAATTAAGCCATTTGCCTCAAAGAGTCACTAACCGACTAACCTGGGCAGTCAAGTGCACTATGCAAGATATATAGGCCTAATGAACGTTGCATTTTTTTCAGAATCGGCATTAAAATGTCTACTAGACGTAGGCCTACTCCGTGGGTCTAAAATATTTTATTAGAACGGTATTGTTAGAAATCAAAACCGTTTAGCTTGATCTGAACGGATGGACGCGGACGGACAGATGGATAGACAGACAGGCGGATCTATGTAGTGTAGCTTTTTGAAAAGTTTTTAAACAGCAATGCACATGAACCTCTGCTGAGTCCGGTGGGAATTGTGAAACTGTGCGCGTTATGCGGTTATGGGACAATTGATTACAGTTTCCGAAAGCGAAAGAGAAACAAATGAGCTTGAAAAAGATGGCCGCGCCCATGCTTTCTAAAAATAATAACAACTTCCTTGACAACACAGAAGCCCCCAGGCCCAGGCCAGACAATTTAAACCTGAACAAGATAGATCTCTAGTTGAATATCTTTCGTTGAAATATAAAAAGTCGGACAGGAAGAATATAGAAGCTGTTACCGTGTCATCACACAGTTTATTGTTTACAAATTGTTTTGAAATGGTCACTTATTATAATTACACAAAGCAGACCGAAAGGGGAACTTTGGTGAAAACCGCATCCATTTTGGTGCATTCAAAGTTTGCCTAGATCTATATAATCTAGATTCTAGATTAAATCTACCTGTCCGTTCTCAAATGTTGGTCTGGCAAGCTCTGTATCTGTAGCGTCAGTGTCATGACCAATAGAATTATTAGAATGGCTCATTCTTTCGGCTCTCAGTCTGTCTTCTCCTGTATGAGAATGAGAAGCCTGTTTGTCTGCCATTATTTACTGTTTACTGTTATGCACACGTGATATTCTGTGTTGTCACATGACTGTGTTTATTTTTAAGTAGACCGATGATCAAGGGTTAGGCTAGGCTCGCCAAACCGTGCTATTCAGCTATTATGATGTCGACTAGGCCTACAGCGTGTGAACTTATTTGACACAGTTTGAATCCGCATTCACTTCATTCCCCCACTCAACTGTTGATGTTGTGTATCTCGAATAGTTAGATAAATATTTTCCATCATAATTAATATTTAATTCTTACGTTGGAAATGTCCCATCATAGTTTTTAAAAAGGTAGTGTCACTTTCTACTTCCTGTTTACACTAGATACGACAACAAACGCTCTAGATCTAATCTAGATTTTTAGTAGAAAAGTAGTAAGTAAATACGCATTAGAGTAGAGTAGGCCTATGGTCAATGCTGTCAGTTTTGCAGAAAATAGCACCCAATAAATCGTAAGCCTAATTGATAATTGAATTAATTGTGAATGAAAGATGAAATGAATAACATAGCCGCTACGAGGGTTAGGGCGGGAGGGTGATAGATTTTTTAGTGTTCCCCTTCTTCTTCTTCCTCCAATTATGACTGCAGATGTATAGAGTATAGATGACTTTTGCAATCGCGCAATGAGCAATGTGACTCAGTCTGCAATGCCTTTGATGATATTAAAATACAGGGAGGGAGTCAGGTTCTTCTCCTTCTTCTTCCAATCATGACTGCAGCAGACTTTTGCAATTACGTTGGTCGCTTGGAGTAGGCTAACAGTCAGTAAGAAGGGTTATCTATCCACTATCTTGTGGGGCTCCCCTGGTTTGATCGAGGATGAGTGTTTGGAAGTCATCCTGGAGAAGGATGTAGACCATCATAGATTTAATCCTAGATCTCTATATAGTAATTAGAAGTATATGGTCTAGTAATAGACTAGAATCTATACTATTATAATTATATTATTACTATTATAGCCTATAGCTAGACTTTTATTCTTAGTCTTAGACGTTTAGATTTAATCTAATCTAGAATTCTAGATCTAGAGTAGTCGTACCCAGTCCGAACAGTCTGCTGTATTTTGCATGGAAACCGGGTCTCAATGTATAGGCCTCACAAGAACCATCACAGTTTAGAGCAGCCAAGTGTGAGAGCAATTCCGCACACATACCATACTGAAATGAAGCGAAATGTGATATCATTTCCGGACGTTGTTTGGCCTTTTGCCCATTCCTGTAGTCTGTGCCTTTGTTATGTTTCACTTTTTGTGCTCTCCCTAGGCTATTTTTAGAAGTTATACATGTGGCCCTTCCACAACAAGTCAATTCTGTTCTTGAAACTGTTGAGTGTTGGGGCGGTCACAATGTCTTCTTTAAGTCTGTTCCAAATGTTTGTCACTCTTATAGGGAAGAAGGGCTGACATACTCCAGTGTTCACTCAGATCTTTCTGAACTGTTGGTTGTCCTCAGGTTTTTATGTCTCTTCGGTTGTGGGCAGGGAGCTGACATCATACAGTTCCTGGCATGTATTTGTATACCTTGATCATGTCACCTCTATCCCTCCTGCGTTCTTCATAGGGAATGGTTCACTAATCTTGGCACAACACTCCCTCAATCAGGTGTTTGTCCTTCTGGTATCTTGGTGACCATGCTACATTGGCAAACTCAAGGTGTGGTCTGACCAATGCTTGGAATAACAGCCTCATGCTGTCACCATCCAAGAATTGATATGAGCGCCTGAACAATCCCAGGATCTTGTTTGCTTTGGCCACCTGCGTCTCAATGAATGTGATAGCTGAATTTGAGGTCTGAGTCCACCTGCAATCCGAGGTCTTTTTCTAGGGTTGTGGTTTCCAGTGCAGTCCTCTTCTCTGATTGGTGCAACTTCATTGTATACCTGTGTACTGGGTTATTCCTTCCAAGTGTATGACTTTGCATTTGCCTGCATTGAATGAATTGTAGCTGCCAAATGTCCGCCCATTCCACCAACCTGTAAATGTTCGCTTGCAGTACTTGTCGTGCCAACTCTGTTTCAATTGTAGCCGAAACCTTTGTGTTGTCTGCGTACATTTCGCACCAAGAGCTTTGAACCTCTGGCAAATCGTTAATAAAGATGACAAACAGGACTGGCCCTTGTGGTATGCCGCTGGTTACAGGTGACCACTCTGAGACGGATCTATTTACTGATACTCTTTGTCGCCTTCTGATTAGGAATTGCTTTAATCCAGTTCTGAACTTTTCCTGTGATGCCATATGATTCGACTTTTCTTATGAGAATCTCTGTTGTGGTACCGAGTTGAATGCCTTGTCCATTGTTGCCAATAATAACTTTGCTACACAGGAACGTTTTGGTATACACCTGTGCTGACATTTGGAAAGTAGATCTAGTTCATTCTGACACATGTGTTCAATTATTTTTTCACTTAATTCAGATTTCATTACTTTGCAGACAATATGAGTGAGGATAACAATGTTCCATCTAAAATAACGTCTACTAACTGGAATAAACCATGGATTAACAGTAGGACTAAAAAACTTATCAGACAAAAGAAAAGATGGTACCAAAAACTAAAAAAGTGTGACTCTGTTAGAGTAAGAACAAAGTATGATGAAATCAAAAGGAAAACACAAAAACAATGTAGATCTGAACATAACGAATACATAAATAAATAATATTTTTGAAGATGACAAGAACAATACAAAAAACTCTTTTCATACATTAAAGCCAAAAGTGATGTCAGACCGATTACTTTTGAACCTAAAGACAAAGCGGGTAAAATTCATAAAAAAGCAGAAATTTGTAACGAACAGTTTTGTTCTCTATTTTCAGACCCTATGTGCCCAATAACTGAAATAAAACCAGAATTAAATGATGTCTTAAATATGAAACCAGTAATTGTTAATGAAAAAGGGTGTACATAAATTATTAAAGAATATAAACCCCAACAAAGCTGTAGGACCTGACGGCATCCCAGGTAGAATTTTAACATTATGTGCCGACGAGCTGGCACCTCCACTGACCATTTTATTCCAGGCGTCCCTATATCAAGGCCAAGTACCCCAAGATTGGAGGGA
>JAUELK010098765.1:0-12182 GCA_031471215.1 Gastropteron pacificum
CCCCTCCCCCCTCCTCCTGTACTTGTGTTCAATGTTTGTAATGTGTTATGTGTTGTATGCGTTTGTAGCCGGTCGGGGGAGTAATCGATGAAAAGCGCTTTGAGCTCTCCGGAGGGAAAGCGGAGGGAAAGCGCTGTTAAAGATGCAATATTAATTTCTTTCTTTTTTCCCCCACATTTCATCGAAAATGTTATTGTCCTTATCCTTATTATGCTGGGTCTAGGCCTAGCTAGTTGTCTAGCGAGCGTGAGCAGTTATAATAACCATGAGTTGCATGCCGAGCTCTCGGGTTCAACAAAGTTAATCCAGATCATCGAAAACTAGACTCTCAGAATGCCCTGGGTTAATGGTTGAAAATGAAAAACAATGTTGGAAAAAAAAACACAGGAGAATTTTAGTAGTTAAACTACTACAGTAAAAAAAATACTAAAAATTAGTTAGTTACCGACAAAACCACTTTCCTGAGATGAGTAGTCGTTACACTAAAAACTACCAAAAACTAATAACGATTACTAACTACTATTCGTTCCTGTAATCGTTACCAAACCATGATGATGTACATTAATTAGATTAGCTACGTTTACTAAAGAAGAAGTAGGCCTCTTACTCTATCTATAGATCTAGACTAGATCTAGATTGTAGATCTAGATTGTAGATCTAGATACTAGATCTATCTAGATCTACTAAACAACAACCGACAAATCGCTATTTATACGGGTCTAACGGTGGGTCTAGAACTATTAATATCAATTTAATCTTCCCTTTTCTCCGTATAATGAAAACGACTGAAAAATACGAATTTTAATGCACTGGAAAATGATCAATGATTTTCCACTTCCCAAACTTAACCCATGTATCGCATGTTTTACGCCACTCAGTAGGCCCTATAATAATCTTCATATACTGTAAAGTCTCCATGCTGGCAGCGGGCCGGTTAGCTCAGTTGGTTAGAGCGTCGTGCTAATAACGCGAATGTCATGGGTTCGACCCCCATATTGGCCAACGGATTTTATTTTTTTTTAAACATTTTATCGTTGTACATGTACTACGATACAATATGCAATCTCTTTACATCTTTTTTTTTTTACCCCCCCTTCTTTTTATTTATCATTGCGGGCACATGTGTTACAAATCGTACTACTATGGCCCATGCGATCAGCTCTGTTTAACGTTATAACCGGAATCAATATTTTGAAATAATTCTGAGGGCCTATTTGTGATAAGTCTTTTCTCCTGATCTGTTTAACTAAGTCAACTGGGTGTTGTTGTATGGTGAACAAATATGAAGAAATGAACAGGAAGAAAAATAATAGATAAAAGACTTTATCTAAATAATTTTAATATTTTTTAAAAGATAACGAACACTGGATAAGTGTGAATTGGTAAACACTTTAATTCTAGAGCCATACAAGATTCTTTCCGAACAATGAAAAACACTATCTTGCTCATAAAAGAATTTATTAATACAATCATAATAAATTTTGAGTAAACGAGAGAAAAATGTGTTAATAAAATGAATAGCTTACGCAGAAAATAAACTTCCTCGTTGTTACCGGTACCTCTGACAATGCATCATAATACGTGTGTAAACATTATTGATTGTATGATCACGTCTGGCCACTGATTTCATAAAATGATAATGCTTTATCTTGTTGGTTCTTGATAATATTAGGCCTAGCAGTCCATACAAATGAAACCAATAAAATAAAGTCGTCTATGGGTTTACGAAACACAACATTCTCTGAAGGCGATGGATACATCATTCTTTTTTTCTTTTTTTAAAGGTATCTTATTGCCTTGCATGGAAAGTATCACATACTACAGTGTACATAGTTTTGGGGGATGAAACATTAGCAAGGGGACTGATAGACTCACCAACATGCTCTAGGTGCCATACCCATCCTCAAGACACATAGTGTCATCTTGTATTGCCCAGAAACAAAACTAAGAGGAGGATGTGAGACCATCAAATTGATGTGGTGAAGAATTCCAGCACTTTGAAGACAAAATTGACTTGAAACTTTAGATTTAGAGTAACCAAACAGTACAACTGACTAATGTATCAGCATGTGGTGTCCAAAGACAAAAGACGGTTCAGCTTCAGGTTTCATAATAAATCGATAGGCCTACATCTGACATTCATACGGTTTCTTCTCCTTCCTCGCCTCCTTTCTTTTTCCTTACTGCCTCCTCGGTACTCTCTTCTTTTCTTTTTTTGTTCCCTGTATCCCCAGACTCGTGGTCTTCCTCTATTGGGGTCATAGGTCGAAAGCTCCAGTACATTTGCTCTTCCATCTTTTTTTGTTCAAGTTCTTGTGAAGTCAAGCTCTGCGGGCAACCATTGGCGTTCATGTTTTGCTGTGCCATTTGCAGCATGATTCCGCCAAAGGATGACTGCTCTTCAATGTCTTTGTTGTCATTTGATGCGTCCGGATTGGCATTGCTCGTCTCGTCCAGATCTTTGTCTTCATCGCCATCCTCCCGAGGTCGGTCTTTCCACGCTTTGTCTAAATAGCCTTCAGTCAACAGGCTGTTCGTTGTAGACCCTGGGGCTGGGGACAGGCTTTTGCCTGGCGATTGATAAGGACTCACACTCCCAAGTCGTGATGGTGGATCCGGTGTCCTCACGAAACCGAAAGGATAGTTCGCGAATGCTCGGCTGAACTCAAGCTCTGCCTCTCGTTTCAGGTTGGTCAGAGAATCAACTCGATATAAGTTTGATTGATCGCTATTTTCTGGATCTTCGGTCATTTCCTCAGAAGCGACTCTTCCAAAGTTGGAATATTTCAGAAAGTCATTTATCACTCGGTCACTCCTCGGATCAGGGGACGGACCAGTTTTTTTTGATAGATCGGTACCCAAGTCGGATAGTCTTTTCATACACCTAATAGACTCGTCGATACTGGGACATGGGCCTTTTGTGGAAGCGGTGGCCTTCCCCTTCTCTTCTGTGTGTCCCTTGTCCGGGTCCGCTGAGCCAGCTTGGGTATTCTCCGTGTCATGCCCGGCTTCCTCTTCAGCCACGGCATGCTCGAACTTGGTTCTTTGTTGTTGCATATTCTCTGTCTCAGCTTGGTTTTCACTGTCTTCATTGCCTGTGGCTGGTTCAGCTTTGGGGCTCATACTTTCTATTTCTTCCTTTGTTAAGACTAAGCCACCTTCATCCAAGAAATCACTCATTTCATATCCAGCTGGCAATGCCACTTCCCGAACCAACTGCTGTTTTAGCTTTCCCACTTCAACGATGTTGTTGCTATCGGGGTCCCCCATTCCTGCTCCGCACTCGCTCTCGAAATAGTCTCCTTTGGATTGAGTCAACGAAACTGTCAGCACGTCTACCTGCTTCTGTATTAGATCTTTGCTGTGACTGTTGTTACAAACCAAATGTTTACGTTCTTGTATCGACGGCAGGCGGAGGTGGGTTTCCGAAGACCTCTCAGCGTCTTCGTCTAAACAGAGAGTCGTTTCTGAAGGATCGCTCTCGACGGTCTTTCTGTTTGGGTCGCTATCGATGTTGCTTTGTTTTGCATCATGCAAACTGTGTACCGAAGTGTCTTGAACAGTGTTGCTTAGACTAAAGCTCTTTGAAGTCCCAGTGTCTCGAGAAATAGCTCCTTCCATCCGGGGTAAACGCACTGGATTCTTCTTCGCGGACACATCTCTTGAATGTCTGTCAGACTCTTGCATGTTCACATTCTCAGTTTCAAGAACATCCGTGTCACTGTGCGCAAAACAACTTCTAACGGTTTTCTCAAAGCGCGCTTCTCTACATTTGTCAGCTATTGATTGCAGACAATCCGAGGGTAGCGCTGCATATTGCCTTGTGACAAAGTCTTCAACAGTTTCAGAAGTAGCAGCCTTTTCATCAGGCTTGGGTGCAACGTCTGGTTCGTTTTTCCTAACTGTCCCTGGCTCCTCTTCCGGAGTTGACTTTGTTGAAGCACGTTTACTATCTAACCACGCCTGGAATTGTGACGTCTCTTCTTCCAGTCTCCTGGCTACAGACTCGCCCAAATCTTCTTTGTGATCTCCTGGCAGCTCGTACGTGCGATCCTGGTCGGAGAACCGAACACGAGAACGCTCATTTGATGGAGTGAATTGTTTTGCATTGGTTCTTCTTGACAAAAGTGAACTTTTGAAACCCTGTGGCTTCGACGTTGACGTGATAGCTATCTCGAGAGTCGTCGTTTTCGAAGTCAATGACGCACTTTTGATAGACGTCAATGTTGAATCATCAGATACACTAGAAGTATGTGGAGTGTGTTTATCAACTAATGTCTTTCTTGATAATATCCTGTCTTTTTTCGCGGTATTGGAAGTGACTGAGGCGTTCTTTGATTCAAAAGCTGCAGGTGCCGTTGTCATAGAGGAAGACTCATCAAAGACCTTAGGTCGAGAAACGGGTAGTTGTTTGTCAACAAAAGCCTTTCTCGACAAAAGCGTGTTTTTGCGAGCATCCATCGACTCCCTACAAGTCTCAGGAGTCGTAATCTTTGAAGTGACTGGGGCATTCTTCTGACCAGCTGGTGAACCCTTGTTAGAGATGGAATCACCTGAAGGAGCTCTGTCATTGTCGACATCGATACTTGAGACCTCCCCAACACTTATCGAGTCTCCGGATTGTAGAACTGTCTTATCTTTTTCCATTTTGCTGAGACCCAAGATTCGTTTCGCGTGTCGGACATTGCTTTTATACTTCTCCATTTTTGTTTCATTCCGAGGAGGAGGTAGAATTGGTTTGTCAATGTCATTATGGTTCAGATACCGTGAGCATATTGACTTCAGCTGAGATGGGTTCGCGTTATGTTTTCCGGCAAGGCTTTCACCGTACGAAGTAGACATACGACCGACAAACCTGAGCAAACTAGGGGGGCAATCCTTTTCTGCGAAAAAGCCTCCATTTTGTTTAGCGTCATCACTGGTTGACGAAGTACTCTGTCTCGGGTTGATGTTGGGAAGTTTCCCACTGCCTTCAGAGTTACAGTGGGGTCTGTTGTTTGAGCGACATGAGGGCTGACCGATAAGACGATCATCCATGCTACTGCTTCGCTTGTTGCTCTTGTCAGAGACTGCTACACCCAGAGGCACGGCGACCTTGGACGGGTCTGGTGCCGAGTACTGTCGGGCGTGAGAAGACCTCAGCTGATTCTGTACTTGGTTCAATCGCTTGGTCTCCTGGGCATCGACTTTAGTCTTCTTATTGTCCTTCCTGGCTGAAGTGTCACTCGCACGGGTAAAACCTTTTTTGGTCCTCTCTGCGTTCTTTTGTGGGGTGTTGGCCGGACTCTGCTTGTCCCCAGTCTGATTTCTGGCACTCAGACGTATGGAAGGTTTCCCAGGTTTCTTCTCTTTTTGAGAATCGGCGTTATTGTTGCAGTTTGAAGTAGATGGCGTTGAGCACGCTGATTTTGTCTTTCCTCTACTTTTGTCAGACTTAACACCCTTGCGAGATCTCAACTTTGGTATTTTGTCTGGACCCTCGGACATAACTGATCCGTCAGTGTGGCTCGATCTTGACCTTGCTCTCTCACGAGGACTGTTCAGAGGATATGTGTACTTCATCGTGATCTTATTAATAGGGGCATACGCTTTAAGGGAACTTTTCACTTGTAAGAATTGTGGACACAGCGTCTTTAGGTGTTCTTGAAATTCATCAGTCCCACTTTGTATTTCCCCATTCAAACAGCATGTCTGGCTAGGAATCTGCTCAGACGGCCGAGTCTCTAATTCGTTTGGTGGATCGTGATGCGCTGATGATTGTTTCTGCTTCTTAGCTCTCTTTTTCTGAAAGCCCGGGATGTTCGCTCCCTTGTCCTTACGTTTGCCACTGGTGTCATCAATAACAATTAGGCGCCTAGCACATACAGGGAACTTTTCACTGTTAGTATCTTGTGTGTCTTCAAGCTCAAATTCTTGCACACGTTTGGTTGTGAAGACTCTTGTTAGTGGGCCGCGGACTTTGATTGTTTTATCAGAACATACACACTTTCCGGCAATAAAAGGGTATTCGTTCCGCTGTGTAATGGTCTCTATTGGTTTATTATGTGTTGGTTGTTTCTCTATTGATGAAGATGATGCACGTGTACATGGTGTTGGACACTGGTTGTCGTTGTCTGTGCTGTACTCTCTTAGCATATCCCCTTCAAGTTTGTCTTGTTGCTCTGTACTATCCCTTTTTTCAGACCAAGCAGTAAGTTCGATGATGCCATTAGTGATATTCATAGCTTCTTTTGCCACAATGCCACAGGACTCCTCCCGTTCGTCCTCTTCTTCTTCTTCCTCTTGTGTGTCCTGTTGAAATGTCTGCATGGTCTGACAGAACAAAGTAGATGTCGGCTGCAGGTTGAGTTCTTCATTCATGTTAAGAATACCAACGGAGCAATTGCTACTTGAACAGCGATTTCTGTAATCGTTCTGTGTATTCAGAGAAGGGAAATCACCAGTGAGGGCAGATTCATTAACTTCAGATTCTGTACGTTGGGTGTGAACTTCAAGATTTGTTTCGTCCGACGTCGACATTCCAGCACTGTTGTCATCACTCATAAGGTGAGCAAAGTCAGAAACATCGCTGAGAGCGGAAAAGCTCTTGGTTCCCCATGTCTCGCCAAGAACGTCCTCGCCCATGGACATACTGCAATTGATCTTTGTGTCCTCATCAGAGTTGTCGCATTCACCACTCACTGTGGCACCGGGTCTTTCTTGCTCCTCGTATGAGGGTGAGGGGATCTGCACACGGGTCAAAGTATGCACTGGCGCCATCACCTGGGTGACGTAGTCCTGGCACGGATTCAGACAGACTGGTGAAAGAACACGCTCGTCTCTATCTCTATCAGCCTCATCAGACAGTGTGCTTGTGTGTAGACCAGCGAGGGTGTGTTCATCACCTTGCCGCAGATTGAACGTTGGTGTCTTTACAGACACACCCTCATCTACACGTGGCACAGTGGACAGTGTGATGTTTGGTGGGTCCTCTTGAAAGCCACTGTTAGAGAAACTGTCAAGCAGGTTGTCAGCAAGTTCTAGCATTGAATTCTCCAGAGCACTTGAGTCCTGGCTTATCCCATCACCTGACAGCTGCGCGTTATGTTGGTCTTTTTCAGAAAACGGAGTCCTCTGTTGTGCTTCTGTTATCTGGAGCCCATGTTTAGGACATATGGTTGTTGGTTGTGGAGATTCCTCTTCTCCCAGAAACTGATCGAAGTCAAACTCAGCCTCCGATGACTGGCCTAGTGACGCAGGTTCTGGCTGCGTGTTCTCCGCGGGGTCCTTTACGTGGTACACGCGGTCAGCGGCGGGGAGGAGGATTGGCGTGTGCAGGAGGTCACAGACCACGTCATCGTCCATGTCCATGGTCTCTTTGCATTTTGTCCTGGACTCATCGGTGCCTTGAGTTGGATGTGAGTTATTCATGTCATCCGCTACAGCATCCAGTCTTATGTCTCTTATCCTTGGATGTTCTAATTGGAACGGAAGTCTCTTTGCCAACGGGGAACTCATGCTCTCTAGCGGCTTCCTTTTTCTAGCCCTGTCACTGAGTAATGGACTTTGTTTAATGGAACTGCTAATATTTCTTTCGGAAGGTATCTCGTTCTGTGGCACCTTAACAGATCCAAGTGTCGCAGTTTTTGGATGTTGGTTCGATGATTTGAGGATACTTTTTGCCATGTCAATGATATTACTTGGTAGGCTGGATTGTGCCCTTGCGACTTCTGAACATATCGTTCGTGATGAGCAATGTAGGCAGATAGTTGTGATAGCTTTACAAGGAGACGGACTCATTAGGTGCCCACATTCATTGTCTAGTGCGGAACTCAAAATGGCTGACGGATCTGTAACAGTTGGTGAACTAGCCACTGGAGCGATGGAAGTCAAAGACGAAAACAGTCGTTCTGTCGATACGCGGCCCCTTTCGTGTTTTTCTAAAGGAGATAGTGGTTTTACAATTGCTGAGAATTCGTCTAGAAGTTCTATCACTTGTGTCTTTGAGAGTCTAGTTGAGATGACAGGATCAGACAGTCGCGGGAACGTCCTTTGTGCTGGATGGGTTTGAAAACCAGGTGCAACATTTGAGATATCTGGCGTTGTGACAATTTTGGTATTATTTGTTGCTGCTGTTTCATCGTTTACACTTGTATTTCTGTATGGCTTATCTGTCTCTTTTTTTACTCTAAGTGGAACTGGCGCATTTCTAGCAATGGCCCTATTTTCCGTTACTTGTTCATTTTCCATTTCAGTGTTCCTATAATGACCTTTTACACTTTCAGCGTTGTGTAGATTAGTTTGTTGACCAGAACGAACGAATGCGGTGGAGGCTTTCTGTTTCGTTGTAGATGGTTTTACTTCGATGACAGGGCACGAGCAAACATACCTTAGTCTCTCTACACTGTCATTCGCAGTGTCACTGTGTCTAGCTGGCGGGTTTGTTTTATCTTGTGTGTGGCTTTGAGGGATCTTGAAAGAATTGGCATTGTTCATGATTTGCTGATGGTCACCCGTTGACTCTTGTCTCACGACAACGCTTCCACTCGCCTCGTCTCCTATACAATCAGAAGACGAGTCTGGTGAATGTGTTTTTTCTCCTATCTTTTCCAAAATGTATGCCTCGAACTTGGCCATACTTATCACAGGCCGAGCTTTGTACTTTCTGAGTTCATTTTGAAATGCAGCGTCTGAGAAATGTTTATGTTTACGTGAGCCAGATGGCTTAACCTTCGATGTGCAGAGCAAGCAGTCTTTGAGATCATGCTTGCATCGAATGGAGACTGACCATTCTTTATTGCCAGGCCCACCCTGGTTCACCTTTTCTGTTGCCAACTTCGCAAACTGTTTGTGCGATTGATGTTTAGCCTTTGTCTGGGCTTCCTTCCCATTTGTTTTTCTATCTCTTCTACTTCGTCTACATCGGACGTAATGTTTTTCATGATGGTCAATAAGCCAGTTGTGTCGCGAGTCTGGAGTGTATGAGTGGTCATGTTGACATGACCAAAACCGGTCCACGCGAGCACGGTGGGCACGGCGACTTTCTCGTTGTATCGTATTGAGGCGTCTCTTTTTGGATCGAATTCTCTTCACTTGCAGCCCAAGCTCCACTTCTACGCCATGGTCAAGTTCAATGTCTAAACTAGTCGACTGATGCGCCTCTTTCTTTTTCCACTCGACCGAGCACCCATTGGTTTCCGAGTCCTCGTCTGATGAAGGTAGCTCACCCGGTTCATATGACCTTTCATACTCTTTTGTGCTTGGATCGGTAATTTTAGTTTCATATTTCGTCTCGCAGATCGACCCGGGCGTAGTCGTAGTGTTGTCCAATTGTGAAATGCAGATATCTGAATCAATTTCAACTTCGGGGCTACCATCACAAACATGTATATTTCTTCCATCAAACACTTCAATCTTATCCGGGTGACTCGCTGTGAGTAGGTTTTGTCCACCTGGTATATTCCTCGTCAAATGTTCATCTTCAGGGCTATCTTCAATGGCAGAATAAACATGCACCATTTCATCCGTGTTCAAATGCCGTGTTTGGCTCATAGACGATGTTTTGTCTGTGCCTTGTGTATCAGTAGGGCCAGATAACTCATTACCCTGTTCCATGTCTACTTGTTCATTCTGTGTGACTTCCGGTGAACGTTCCATTTTGTTTGACACCCTAGACTTGCTGGAGGAGCCTGGTCCCACTGAGCCTGATCCCACTCCTTGTTCAACATCTATGCTTGGTCCCTCACTGTTTTGGGGAAAGTCTATTCTCCCAACCAGCATTTCCAACAAGCTAACACGACTTTGCTGTGTCTGTGGTGCAGAGGCTTTGCCAAAATGCTCACTTGTGAGCCTTTTGACTGAATCGATGACTTGATCTATCTGTTTGCGTAATTCATCCAGCTCGTCTTTTTGTGTCTTTTCAACATTTATGTTGTTTTCATGTGCAGCTGTTGTGTCGACATTACTCAGAACGTATCTCGTGTTGCATTCTGCTCTAGGGTCATGTGGTTTATGCGTTTGTTGTTGTTGGTTAATCATTTTCTCTTCGAGCGATGTGGTGGTGTTCTGGCACTTGGGTCCTATGCCAATTTCCGGCAGAGATTCTCCGCAATTTCCTTCTTTCGTGAATTTGGCGCACGGCTCGGGAAACTGTTCTTTCGTTCTTTCGATGTTGATATCATACGATTCCGTGAATGAATAGGATTCATTTGTCTTACAGGTATATAAAGCTGACTTAGAGTCTGAATCCTGACCTTGATTTGATGAAACGCAAAAGTAAGTACTGACTGCTGTCATGTTTTTTTGTTCATCTCCATTAGATGGTAAGTCGTTGGTATGGATACTCGAGTGCTGGTCACATGCTATTGAACTTGATGGCATCTCTTCCGTAGTTGATTCTGTATTTCGGCGTATCGGTGGCCTTGACGTTGTCACGTGATCTTTGCTCAGCACTGCTTCCTCTATTGCAAGGCACTCTGCGCCATCCATGTCAAATCTTAGCTCATTTGTCCATTGGCATCTAGGGGAAAAGATGTGTTGAATGTAAACAAGGGTGTTGACATTAATTCATTTACAATATTCAGAAATACTTAAAACGCAAATCTACTTACAAAACTAAAGAAAAAAAGAAAAGAAACCTCAACAATATGCATGTAGCACCATTGTTGTAAAGTAACCATTGTATTGTGTGCTCAGACTTGGCACTACACAATTTGATAACTCAGATTATCGTTAAATACATCGTTGTTTAATCACTGGTTAGGACTCCATTGTATGGCAATAGGGACTACCAACAACATCAAAGTGTCATTTGTAGAATGGTCTATGGTCAGGTCATAGTCCTCTGGAACTGGAAATGTGATGTGTGTTTTCATCGGTTTCTGTGTCTACACAATATCATGATCACTTTAGTTCTGTCATGCGTCATGTCTCATCTAGATCTGGACCCATGCTTTGACAGTGTTTGGCATTTGAAATCCGAAACGTAAAATCCGTTTCAGAAATAAGCATCGTAAGCTTAGGTCTATCCCTGAAAGATGATATTATACTAAACAGCTGTTCTGGGGAAACCGTAAAACAGCTCACCCCTTTAACAATGTAGGCTATACTGGTACCCTACACATATATTAGAAGAGTTAACCTTTTGACCTTTGTGCAAAACAAAAGTACATGTATGCCTATGTAGGCATTGCCAGATCGTATATTATGCAAGCAAATGCAATGTAGGCCTACATCGTGTTAAAGTAAAGACTGCTAAAAAGGCGAAACATTCCATGGGACAGCATTCTGAAAGTGTGCTGTGCTCACTCATTCCTCTGATGAAAATAGTGGGCCTAAGCAATGTTAATGTAGACTTGCTGTCGTAGGGCCTACCGATAGGCTTATATAGGCTATAGGAAGACTTCCAAACATTACCGCCACTAGGGTTAGGGCTAGGTTTAGTGCAGGGTAGAGTTCCCCTCGATCATTAGAGCCAGAGCCTATCGGCCTATGGGACTGATAGAATCTATTATAGATCTAAACAGTAACATCAACATCGCGCCCAACATCGTTATATATGCCTACAGATACTGTACGTTATGGCTATGATGGGGAAAGGACGGAAAGGTTTCCTACAGATTTTGTTAGTAATTACAGGAAAGGAGAAAGACTTTCCCCGCTGTACCGTTATTGCAGACGTAGATCTTAGTCCAAGGCTTACCCGTGTTTGTTCAATGTGGTCAGGACCAAATAGGCCTAGAGTCTAGATCTAGATAGATCTATTTGTATCGGTACTGGGAATGTTTTCAATCTTTTTCTGGTTCTACATAATACCATGCTCGCGTTTATTACATCACGTTAGATCTAGACCTGGACCCATGCATGGGCAATCTGCATAAATTTAAATCCAAAACGTAAAACCAGCTTCAGGAATGAGCATCGTAAGCGTATTAGCCTAGAACTAGAATGGAGATCTCTCTCTCTCTTCTTTGAGTGTTCATCCAAAATGCATTCAGCACAATGTAGCATCGTGGCTGCGGTCTAATTTTGTCTTACTGGGAATTCAAATTGACGAGTTCCTATTGAAGCTTGCGTTGTAGCCTATCGATGATATTATATCACAACATTGTGAAACGACGTATTTCGGTCTGAATTAAAAACCTTTCTCGTGGGTCTCTCTCTCTCTCTCTCTCTCTCTCTCTCTCTCTCTCTCTCTCTCTCTC
>JAUELK010098876.1:0-12180 GCA_031471215.1 Gastropteron pacificum
GGGGGGGGGCTACATCGCGCATTCGCAAAGTAAAAAAAAGTTTCAAAATGTGTTATGTCCCCAGCTGCAAGTTGTTGCAAGTTTTGTACATGCGTGAGTATGTGTGTATGTGTGTTAATGTGTTTGTTGTGTGTGTTGTGTATGTATGCATGTATGTATGCATGTATGTGTGTGTTGTGTGTGTATACATGTATGTGTTGTGCAGGGTTTGGTAACGATTACAGTAAGGAAAATTAGTTAGTAGTCGTTAGTGTCAAGACTACTCATCTCAAAGTTTTATAGAGCGCTTTGTCTCTTCGAGCTCAAGGCGGTTTAAAAATAATAAAAAAATAGCCCATTTATATAGCGCTTTCCCTGCGGAGAGCTCAAAGCGCTTATACAGCATATTATTACCCCGACAGACATGTTTCATTCCAAAGCCATTTCAACCTCATGGGAGGCATACTGGCAGTGCTGCCTAGTCGGCATATCGTGCTGCCGGCGCCCATACCAACATTCTGACAAGATCTTTCAGTCTATAGTCGGGTGCCCATTTTACACCTGGGTGAGGTGAGAAAGTCGTGACAAAGTCCTTTTTCCAAGAGTACACCTGGTGGTGGATTGTAAAATGCCTTCAAATTCAAATCGAGTTGGCACGCCCGGGATTCGAACCCCGGACCTTTTACTCAAGAGGCCAACGCTCTGACTACGTTTAACTTGCTTGGTCTCCAAGTAGGCGACGCAGGTTCAAATCCTTCTAGAGTGTTTTGGACATTGGTCGTGTGGGCAGTTCGCATAGCTGTCCAGCCCCTTCCTATCAGAGACGGACTTTAAAACATAGGTCCTACCTCTTGTATGATCGAATTATACCACTTGGGGTGTGTAACTTGAACTCAACAAACAGATTTTTTTTTAAGTGAATTAAAAATGAAGATATTACGTGTACATGTTTTATGATTGCAATACGTAAAAATAACAACAACGAAATTAAAATAACGCCAAACACATCATCACTTAAACATACAAACAATAAAACTAAAAAAACGCCAACATGAGTGAGATATAGGTGTTTATTCCTTTCTACGACACAGTCAGCACATTACTAAATATTGCGGCTGAAGATTTAAGAAAAGAGTCTACAAGTAATATCACAAGGTGAAATATCAGGACAAAACAGAAAGTGGCAGAAGCTAGCTATGTGAAAAGTACAGTAGGCGCGTGCCGCTTATACGAACGGTCCACGTCGAGAGCGAAAGTGTTCTTATATCCGAAGTGTTCTTATATCCAAAGTGTTCTTATATCTGAAGTGTTCTTATATCCGAAGTTCAGTTTTTGAGCTAAAATCAAAGGTTGTAACCCAGATTTCAATGCTTTGGTTAGTGCATACAATTTTGTTTACGTGCAGGTGCAGTAAAGTATTGATGGTAGGCATATGAACAATTTGGGTTGTGGTATATTACACTGTGCAGAAATAGTGTAAGAACGGGACTGTATGCGCGTTCTTGAATGGTCACCATCACCCTTGAAAGTCAGATAAATCCTCTTTCTTGAGAACAATCACCCGTTCTTATGTCCTAAGTAACGTTCTTATATCCGGAGTAAAAATGGATAAATAGTTTGGTCTACCGAAAAATCGTTCTTATATTATAACCGATGTGTTCTTTCATCCGACGTTCTTATACGCGGCGCCTACTGAACTTACAAACGCAAAGTCTGTGCCCCTTTGCTCCACAAAGAATCTAGAGGCTTATATCAAATGTCTCTTATATATATATATATATATATATAGATAGATAGATAAGCTACCAAAAACTGAGGTGCTACCCCATCGTCTCGCGTAGACGGAAGGATGCTAACTAACTAAATAAATAAGCTACTATTATAAGCTACTTGCAGCCCTTTGTTGGAATCCGAAGGCAAAAAATCAAAACAGGGGCAGTCTTCTCTTGACTGAATTGGTGAAGAATTCCAGAACTAGGCAGACCAAAACTTGGCAAGGAAACAAAAATGATAATACTAGATCTACTACACTACAACTATACGATGGAATATTGGAAAGAGAATAATATGAGACCATCAATAGATGTGATGAATACATGCCAAATCTATACCAAGTTAGATTGGAAGTACATTATAACCAAATGATACTACTTCTCCTACTACCATTTCTACGACTACAACTAGTAAAAAAAACACTTTTTAAAAAAAGAAAAGAAAAGAAAAAAAACTGACTAGAGAAATAAAAGAACACCTTTCCATCACTAGACTAAAGTGAGATTAGACAATTCCTCATCTCTAACTCTAATGATAGCCATACAGTAAAAAGAGCCATTGGCAGTGTAGGGCTGGAAATGGTCTGTACATTTTTTCTGATTGTTCAAATCCATTTTCTTTTGGTTTACCTTTCAGGTGAGACTGAACATTAATCTCTTAAACATACTGAACAAACATACTTGACAAGGACTGTATAACAATATTTCCCTTTACCAGTGTTATCATAATGATATAAAGAATATAATTTGCTTTCAGTATTTGGATATATTTTGAATAATTCCATCTTATCTTATTCCCAACAAAGGTAACCCAACGTATCTAAAGTTTTGGAGTTTATTTATTTACTTGCATTTTCGCCTTTACTTGAGTAGCTCAAGGCGTTACAATATCTCAAATTGTTTGAGTTGTGAGTAAAAGGCATACATGTATAATAACTTACGTCTTTTATCATTTTGAAATGTCTTCGTTCATGAAGTCAACCACTTTTGTTCCTTGACACCTTAATGAAATCAGTTGGTAGAAAATAATAACTCAAACTTTTGCGTTAAGCTTAAAATCAACCAATTTCAGATACATTGGTTTACAGTTCTTGGGCAGAAATTTATATCTTGTTAGTTACAGCCATCAACTAGTTACAAGAACCATTGTAGAAAAAGTTACATCTTACAATATCAAACACGGCTTCCATACAATATAATGTGGTTCTATGAATCTTATACATGAAAAATGAAAAAAATAAAATTGTTAACAAGAAGATATAGGGGAAAAAGACAAATTAGAGTAAAATAAATAATAACAGCCGATTTGTATACCACATTTTCTCACTCTACAGCAAGCTCAAAGCGCTTTACAGCATGTCATAGTACAAACAGCAAAACCGAAAAGAACCTAAAATGAACATGGCAAACAAATGGTTCAGCTATTGTTTATGTGTATGTGCATATTTTATAATGGCATAATGCATGAAACCCAACGTGTAAGCAACCATAGGCATAAATCTAACATACTGTCATTTTGTGTTGTTCAGTGCAATATTCCTTTATCTCCATTATGTAACAAAAGCAGATAGAATGAAATAAACACTGAGGGGACGCTATATGTAATACAATGTGTCTCTTAGGAAAGTATGTTAAATCAAAGACAATTTCGACAAGATAACTCAATACAGCAATATCATAATATTAAGTAGGGGTGCAATCTTAGCGGAGCATAAAACAGCAACAAAAAGTTAGCTAATCAGAGTTTTTTTAAACACTTTCAACTTTCAGCTCAATTAGTATCAGTGCCACAAAAAAGCAACAAAATTGAAAAAAGCTGTAAAATAAATAAATAAACAAGTTTGGGTAGCATAAGCATAACTTTCAAGGAAATTGGAAAGACAAACAAGATACTATTATATTATAAGACAACACACACAAATCACAGGTTTGAAAGGGAGCATAGGTGATAATGATGATTATAATAATGATTACAAATAAAGGATATAACAAAAAGAAGGAGACAAAAAACTAAGCTACTTTCTGCAGCATTACTGCAAGTGCAAGGATAAAGGAAATAACATACATTTGTAGTGAGTATACAGGATTCTTTTCAGAAACTGGCAACTGCAAACAGGTTTGAGAACAACATACTACAAGATTATAGAAGCACAATGAAGACTTAATTGACATGTAGCATGCAAAATATCTACTCCCATAACCAAGCAAGCGGGGGGGGGGGGGAGGAACCCCAAACAGGAGCCCCCAAACCAAACTACATATTGCGCTCCAAGCAAGAGTATATTAAAAAGGTAGGGGCTGCCAGTGACATGTGGTGCAGACAGCACCGGGGTTATCTGTGCCATGTGTAAGTGAATTTCCTATAAAACATATATGGGCTGGATCTAGAGTTAACCATGAATTGGAAGATACCAATAAATGTGTGTTTGGGTTTCATTAAGCTACACCTATGGCGCTCCGCTTGGTTACATGGCCCGGTAGGCTTGTAGCCTAGCACTAAAGTATACTTTGTACTGCCATAAAGATGGCCGCCCACCGAGGGGCTGGACTTTTGGGCCCATGCCACATGATCAGTCACTGGGGCTATTAATACTACATACAATATACCTTTATATGGCACAGAGATAGCCCCGGGGCTATCTGCACCACATGGCACAGACAGACACTCTGTATAACAAAAAGTATCAGCGGTAGGAACAAGAGTATTTTCAGATCAGTTCAACATGACGAACGTGACAACCAGCGGCAAACAAAAACAGAGAGGTAAAAACAACAGCATGGGGACATTCTTTATATGACAAACTACAGAAGCTTTGACAGTTCCAAGATCTTGATTATACACACACATATATGGAAAATAGGGAGTGTTCACCAGAAAATAAAAAATGTTCATTCACAAACGTGTTTTTACAAAATGATGTAGACTTGTAGCATTCTAGAAATGTTCTCCTGAGTCCCTCACAACATTTCTTACCTGTAACTAATAAAGGTTACCCCCAAAAAAACAATGTTTCATGAATCAATCAACAAAAATGACCGCCTTTGTACCAACAGTTTCTTTGTTTGAATTTGGGAAGACAGAAATATAACTACATGTACAAACTATCACAATAATTCAGCACATTTCAACATTTTCCCAGCTGAAATCGACATTTTCTAATGCCAAAAATCCCAAACAGGTACAGTCCCAGGAAAAACGTGATGGTTGGCAGGTCTAAAGTTAGCTTTAAAAAATACATTTCTAGATAAACTGGTGAGTGGGTGTACAGAGAAAAAAAAAAATTTGCATACAAAATATTTCGAGTCAGCAGTGATGGTTGAGAACAGCAAACTGGTTACGAAACCACGGTGTTGCGGAAATTTCCACTTAAAGCGCAAAGTGCACCGAGGAACACGATACTTCCCACGGTGCTTTCCACATGGCTTTGAAACATGCACAGTCAATTTCACACAAATTTACCAAAAATGGATGGTTTTATAGAGAATACTAGGGTGGACAAAAGTTTTGTGTCACCCTGTATAAGACAAACACATTGATATGGGCATCAGGCATTGGAGAAATAAGGAAATCTCTTGAGTTATAAGAAACTAGACCAAGCGTGACAAGCAATAACACTGTCTCTTAAGACATCAATGTTCTTGTTCTTTAAACTTCACAGAAACAATCTTATAGTAAATCCAGTCGGAGAAATATTTTTACGACGGTATGTTCAATCAATAATCTCATTTTATCATAATATCTTTATGATTTCAGTAGCATGTGTCATTTCAGATGGCAAAACTTCATCAACAGGTTTACAGTTTTAAAAGGATTCAACAATTCCACAACAAGGAAATATTCATGTAAGGTTTCGATGGACAGATTCTTGGGTATAAAGTATTTAAATTTGTTAACCGGTAACTTTGTATTTGTATGAAAAACTTGTTCAGCAGAGACACGGGTTAAAGCGAAAAGAAGGCATAAGCTGGTGAGATGGCACTCTGAGATGACGCGCTTTCGCATTTAACTCATCGTCTATTCAGTGTGAGTATGTTCATCAGAGAAAAAGTGAATCTCAAGACAAGAAATGGATATTAACAATCATCATTAAGATCTTAGCATTATCGCCAAAGAAGCTAGAATAATTTCATTATAGAAAGAGCAACCAAACAAGTGTTCAGGACAATTAAACATTCCAGTGAAATGCAACTATTGTTATTGGTAGCTTTAGACTTTGATCACTCGGATAAGAATAGGGTAATAGTGAAAGAAAAAAAAAAGTTTAAAGAGAGAGAAAGAAAAGTATCCACTAACTTCTACAGGGCGGGTGGCAACTGCGAGTACATACTAATACTCATACCACACGCAACAAAACAAAGATAGATTTACAGAAAGTCCAAAGAATTGCTGAAATGTGAACTAGAGATGCATACATAATAGTTGTAGCCATGAACAAGAACCGAACAATTTTACAATAAAAACGTACATGTATTTGTGTAGCCAGAACGCGAATAAGAACAGAACAATATCATGATATGAACATGTTGGGAGAACAAGAACAAGAAAAGTATAACAATGTGCACATATTGAAGAGCAACAAATAAGCAGAGTTCAGGGTAGATAACAGAACCAATAGAGCCACAGTAAAGATTTCACTACAGAAATAGACTTGAAGCACACATGTTATGATGAACGCAGGAGAAAGAAATTTCAAAGAACGCTTATGAGAAGACGTTCTTCTTTCTGATCCCTTAATAGGACAGTGACAGTGGTCTCTGTCTCAGATCCTTTCTTTCCTATGATGGACAGATCCCATCTTTAACAACAACATCCAAACTTAACATCACAGTATGCCGAAAAGTACCATAATCTAATGCAGGGAAAAATTGCTTTTTTTTCTCTCATGGAAAAGAGTGTTTTTTTTAAAGTTCTTTTTGTTTTATTATAAGCAAAGTGTTTTTGCCTTAAAGAAATTTCCTTCAGCCTTGTAGAAAAGTTATTTCTTTTTTCTTTTTCCCCATGGAACAAAATTTCATCATAAGGAGAAATATTTTTTAAATTTCTGTGTGTTTTATGGAACATTGTTTTAGCTTTACGGTGACTTTTCCTTATTCTCATATCCTTTTTTTAGTTCTCTAGAGGCATCTTAGTCAGAGACCACTGTGAAGTCATTCGAGTATTCAAGCATTCGTGCAGCAAGGGCAAGATAGACGAAACATAACGGCAAGTTTTTTCTACATATTTTGATTGGAGTGACGACAACAAAAGTCTTTGCAACAATTAGTAGCCTATAATTCTTCAGGCTTCGAGACTCTACTCTAAACCCCATGTCAAATACAAAATTAGATAAGAATAATAGTAGAATAGATGGCATTTGTGTAGCAGCACTTTTCCCCACAATACAGCAAGCTCAAAGTGCTTTACAGCCACTGTGAGGTAATATTTCTTACTTTCCAATAAGAGTTTATAAAAGTACAGTGGTCTCCACCTAAGGACCCCCTCGGGAGTGGAGAAAAATGGGTTCTTAGGCGGATTGGGTTCTAAGGGGGCGAGTCCTTAGGCCACTGTATAATTCAATGATAGGTAAACAAGTTTTGGGAAATGTAAATCCACTGAAAGACGACGACTGAATCGTTGCAGTTTTAGTGACAATTATAATAGACTATTTTAGTTACAGTTCTGATATGTCCTGTATTTTGATATATATTTATTTTCAGATTTCAAGGCATATTTCTCAATGAAAGACTTCTCATACTATTGTTGCATTGTACATAGAAAATTCATAAACATTCTTCTTACTAGTTTGGTAAATGAAGCTAAGCTTGTCTGGGTTTTTTAACTTTAGCTTGCTAGTACTATAGTAGTAGTAGGGCAACCTTCAGGCAGCCTTCAGTCCCATGACGACGGGTTTGCGGCCTGTTTGAACAAGTCAGTCTCATTGATACGTACTTAGACATACATTGGCCAATCTCATTATAGTGAAAAGGGGTGACTTATCTACTTGGCTGTAAAAACTGGATGGATAGAAGACCAAGCGTGGAGTGATGAAACATTGGTCCTGAGACACCAGTCACCATACTCAAGTCAGGGATTAAAGATTTGCTTTACGTATACAATTTTCACAACACATGTTCAAAGTGGAACAGATATCACACGAGTTTGGTTTTTTGAAAGGTCTCACAATACTGATAGCTCAATCAGAGGTAAAAAGATTAAGAAATGAGAAAATACAGAGTGGAATACTAAGGAGCATCGAGTTCATTTTGATTAACAAGAATAACAGAAACAAGACAAGTAGAGTGTAGACAAAGTTAGACAGTTCATGACAAAGTTAGCAGAATATGAAGAATTGTGTCTTTTCACATTTTGTATGAGACGAAAATCAGTGACAAGAGAAATATAATTCTGTTAGGCCTACTAAGTAATCTTTTTTTGTGTGTGTGCTTTAAATCATGAAAAGTCTGAATCTAGTTGGTGTCAATTAGAAAGGGCACAAGATACCATGTGATGCTCTCGACCTCGAAAGCGAACACATCGCATTGAACAGACCACCCATTACTTATAACAAAACTTCCGTTATGTGGAATGGTGAAGGAAGCGTTTAGAGATGAACAGATCTAGATTCAGATTTAGTTTATTTGTTGATTGATCTATACCTTGGTTATATATAGTATAAAGCAATAAAGTATAACACCCCTTGCTTTTATAACAATGAACAAGAACAAGGAAATTGGTTGTTTACACACGGGCGGTCATGTGGTTATGGAGTTTACAGTACATAAGTATATAATCCTCCTCATTCAAATAAGCAAAGGAATTTCCATGTCCTAGTAAGTGATAGAGCTTTAACCTTATCACATGGCAAGATGGGAAAAGAATGACTGAAAAAAACAAAAGTCTGCATATACGTGTTCAAGACAAAAGGTAAAGTAAACTGTAATATTGCATAACAACAGTGAATCTTGAGTTCTAGGGCAAGACAAGACTTCGTCACACCAGTGCTCTTTTGTTGTATCTCCTTCAATATCATTGAGTAGATAGATCGAAATAGCACTGAGGTCGTGACTTGTGATCTAAACTTTGAAAAACAAAAATAGTTGGATATAAAGGTTCACTACTCAGCATAATATGTCTAAAAAAAAAAAAAAAGAAGAAAAAAAGATGATTGCATAATCAAATAGTTATTATCTACGGCAAGAAAGGACTTTCTACGTCAATTTCAAAATTGAAACGGAAAAAAACAAACTTGCATACAAATGTCGTAGAAGTTATTATTATATTTTCTACTTTTTTTTCTAAAGTAAA
Organism: Gastropteron pacificum; assembly: GCA_031471215.1. Classification (NCBI taxonomy): domain Eukaryota; kingdom Metazoa; phylum Mollusca; class Gastropoda; order Cephalaspidea; family Gastropteridae; genus Gastropteron; species Gastropteron pacificum. The sequence goes on from JAUELK010098876.1 coordinate 9,037, forward strand.
ATATGATAGATATATGGGACGCGAGTGGAGACCTCTGAACTTCAACAAAATATTCTTTACAAGAAATAGAGAAGCCGTTATGCTGTGCAACAGAGAAGGAGTAAAGCAGTTCTGTACTCTAGTCAGCTAGCTAATTATGGTTCATTCTACAATAAAATTGCCTACATCATTTTTGGTTCTAAAATCAAGAGAACCTCCGTCAAAAATGTATGCCAAACATTGACATAGGCAATTAATTATGAAACGTCTTAAGCAATTAGCATTTCAGTCATCATAAAAATGGCAAAGTCCAGTATATGTTATAACAAGCGGCTAAGCCGATATGATATGTGCGGTCGGTTATGTGTATAGTTTACGAAAGACTAGGGTTGCCTATTCGTATAGTTATATATTAGCTTTGTATAATATAGTTCAAAATCTGTCAACAACAAAAAATCCCAATGAATCTTTGCAATAAATCGTTCGGTTTAAACCAATGACCACAATTCAACAGTATTTTATGTGAAAAAGCTGTACAATGTATTAGCTTATATAGATCTACATTCACTATAAAAAAAACACTCTAAAGAACATTAAGAAAAAATATATATAATAAAAAAAAATTCAACATTTCATGAATCGTATTTAAAGAGTGAAGTGAAAAAAGCTGTACATTGTATTTGCCTATAAAGATTCAATATAAACCACACCCTTAAAGACAAAAGACAAACAAAAAGCCCCAAAAGTCAACACTACAAAAACCGTATAGCTAACAAGTCCAGTGTGACAGAGCAGAGAGACATGGAATAGCAGTGAAATAGAGAGACGACGCAAATCAATGGCAAACTTTTTTCGTTGAGACAAAACGGGAGACACTGTCGCAGTCAACATCACAGCAGTCTACCATTATCATAATATGTTAACATTATCAGTTTAGATATTATCATACTCATTATTAGAATGAATAGTTGCCAAAGACCTACTATTCTTTTATGTTTTATTCACCAGGATAATTTGAACAACCCCTGTTGGCATCGCTGTTTTTCGAAGTTAAGTGACAAATATTGTAACATTTTTTTTTTAAGAGAAAAAGAAGAAAATAACTGATTGTTATTTGTTAGGAAGCTCAGAAATTCAAATAACACAGCATCATTCCAAAGACTGGATAGAAGAATCTGGACATAGGGTGAGATCTTATTTTTCAAACATTCCATTGCTCTTGTGTGTGAATTCACCAAATCAACATTTCGTCCACTTTTCAATGAAAATGTAAAAAACACTTTTTTAACATTTATTTCAAGAATATCATCATATTGCTATAATATACTTTGGCGCCATACAGCATCTGTGCGGATGTGTGCACTATACTCGTGATTGATCATCAATGTTATATTGGAAGCTCTTTTCAATATAAAAAAAAACACAGTATTGATAAATATAAAGCGAGGTAATTTTGTAAAAACTTCTCTAATGTAGTCATAGATGGAGGTATACATTTTCCACTTGTTGTTTCCATCAGCCCCTACGAATTACTCACTCTTCAAGTGGTCTTCTAGAAACCTGGGACTGGAGGTCCTTGTTCACGCAATTGTGCACACTCTTTAGGAAGATATCGACTGATTGTTTCAGCACAAAACACACATTTTAAAAAGAAACAATATCAGCTCTGGAAAACGTTGATTCTATGACACACTGAAAGTGATTGATTGTTGTGACAACATGACAGAAGCAGATAAAACAATGACACAAAAATGTCCATGTATGTATGTATGGAAGGTAGACATTGTGTAAGATTTGTTGGAAGTTCAACCAGCAAGAGATAGATTATAGCAGTTATATAGCGCTTTACCCCACTCTACATCAAAGCTAAAGCGCTTTACAGCCACTACTACCTCGACACACTTGATTCATTCCAGAGTCTTCTCAACCTCCTGGGAGGGAGGGATACTGGAAGTTTTGCCTGGTCATGCTCCCCCGACCACCAAACTCTGAGCTAACTAGCAAGTATGCGTACGGGCTAAACTACCTTAATAACAATTTCATAGACATAGTCAAAGCATGTTTTTCAAATTTTGGATCACATGTGTAAAAAAAATTTGGTGTAATATGTAGTGATAAGCATAGACAAATTAAGTGAAACAAATAAGACATAAATGAAATCAGATCACTGTTTGAGAATCACAATAATATGAGTTGGTTCCTTATCTTGTAGATTCCCTCCTTCTCTCTCTTTCTCTCCATCTTTCTTTTCGTCTCTCCCTCCATTTTTTTTGATGTTTTCAAGATACAAATATAGTATGCGTTGATTGACATTTCAATGAATTCATCAATGCAATAGACAGTAATAAGGTTTCTAGTCGGGAGGGGGGAAATAAAATGGTAGACTTAAACGGAGAACAGAAAACAGGAGTTGGAGGAAGAAATGAATGAAGAAGAGAGGAAGAAGAAGAAAAGGGAGGAAAAAACTAAGTGGACGAGGAGGAAGAAACAAACGAAGAAGAGGAGGGAAAAAAGGAAGCGGAAGAGAATGACAAGGAAGAAAGACAATTAAGAACGAGAGAGGGAGGGAGGGAGGGATGAGGAGAGTGGCATCCCCTCCCAGTGTGTATAGACCCACTGCTCACACGTCAGACTCAAACGAGGATGTCTTCACTGTCTCCGCAGACGCAAGGTCGAACCTGGGGAAAGTTCAAAGTTCAGTGAGGTTGATATCTTGAGTTCAGAGTTTAATAATAATAATAGCCCATTTATATAGTGGTTTTTTTCTCGCTTGAACTCAGAGGGCTTTTTACAAGCACACAGTTTGAGTTGGGGGGGGGGGGGGGTTGGTCAGTTTGATGTCAGTTTTATGTCAGTTTGAGGGCAGTTTGGGGGCAGTTTGGGGGCAGGTTGAGGTCAGGTTGAGTTTGGGTTTCAATTAAATTTGAGATAAGTTTAAGTTGGAGATCAATCGAGGTTGAGCTGTATGGGGCATCTGTTTTGTCTCCAGTCAGTATGTTTCCAGCATGTCTTGAATAAACCTTTGCCATAGTCCTCTAACCGCTTGATGGTTGGCTTGTTCATTACAAGAACTTGTGATAATATGCATGCACGCGCGCACGCACACACACACACACACACACACACACACACACACACACACACACACACACACACACACACACA
>JAUELK010098987.1:0-12180 GCA_031471215.1 Gastropteron pacificum
GTGGCTCGGCCCCCCCCCCCCCCTCTCCTATCTACCCCCCCCCCTCCTATCCCTCCCCACCACACCCCTCTTAGACTCTGCTCTGCCACGTGATTGTCAATGAGAGTGAGAAGTAGAGCTAGAATTATTGATCGCGTGGTGGCCGAATGGTTAACACGTTGGGTATACGCGTTTGGTCTCCATACGGGCGAACCGGGTTCGAATCCTCATTTAATTGGACATGGGGGTGTTGGGGTTAACGTGTTTGGTCTCCTAGCGGGCCACCGGGGCTTGAATCCCAATACTAAGGGAGGTGGCAATGAAGCTGATCATTTCTATACACCGCGAAAACAAAACTCTCTTTTGGGTTGTTGTTGAGACGCTGTCTTTGTTCTTTATTTTACCAGATCACTATCACACGCAGTAGCCAAGAAGAAGAAGACACTTAATACTTCTTTACATTTCAATAAATACAAATAAAAGAATGGTTTAGAGAATGTTACACACTCTTAAACAAAATGTACTAGGCTACTGTGCTCGGAATGGACAAGCTTTATCCCCACCCACTCCATCTGCTGTGAGTCAAACAGCCCCAATACCGCAATACTCACTAAACCATCTGTCTAGGCGTGGGCGGGAATCAATCAAGAGAAAAAAAGCTACTTTACTACTTCACAGAAGTATTCACAGTGCCAGCCGCAGAGTAAATAAGACTAATATTTTCCGTGGATCCGTAGTAATCAAGTTGGCTCTTTCGATTACGTTGTATCTATTCAGGGAGGGGGACGTTTGGCTGATGGAGACCAGTACATCAAAGGTCTCATAGAAAGGAGGTTGGCCTCCACGAAAGGCAAAAGTCTGGTAGGATTCTGAGGGTAGGGTCCAGCCACAGAGAAAGCAACAACACGATGAGATTCTGGACTTTTGGCGTGCTGCGGATCTCAATGTCCGTCTTCCCTCCCAGGCGGGCAACAGTCTGGGAGCGTGTTTGGTTTGGCCACTCGCCCCTTCTTCAAACAGAAATTATCGGATCCGGTGAAAGGACAACGCAATCAGACGAAGCGACTGAAGAAATAACAAAAGAGAGCCTGGTATAGGGCTTTCGGGGATGAATTCTGGAAATTCGGTGAACTAGAATTTCGCTCTCAGACGTATTCACATGACGTGGCCCTAGCAAACAAAGACAATGGAGGGCCGATGTCTACAGGCCTACGCACAACTTGTGCTGGAGTGCAGGGCTTCTCATGATGGCTGGAAATCTCAGTGCAAATAGGACATCGGCACACAAATATCTCCGAGGTGCATTTATTCTCCTGAATTTCATGTCTTCTCCTCCTTCTATTTTCTCTTGCGAATGATTTGATTTTTCTGCACTGTATTGATGGCACTCTCCATCTCTGACGTCGCTATCCTCATTGGTGATGAGTAATCAAACTCTCGCAGAGGTGGTCTTGTTGAAAAGTAAAATATGTTACAAGTTAGAGCTCATTACCGAAACATGCTTAATGAATCAAAAGAACAGTAAACACGATGATAACATGCTTTTGATTATTGGGTAACAACCAAGTCAATATTACACAGGAAATGCTCTAAAACTCTCTTACTCGAAGCTGAACGCTCTGCCTGTTGACCAGCAGAGCACAACAAAGTGTGTGGCCAGATCTTTCATCCTGTGCCAGTTCCACAGACACCCATGACAGGTCTATTAAACGTGTCTGGCTACCACGTCTAGAGAGGTCGACAAATGCATTTTTCCTAATCGATAGGAACAGACAAAGACTCAGGGGGAACGTTTGGGAATAATACAGAGAAGGGAAGAGAAAAAATGACATTGCCAACATCTACGACAAAACAATAGCAGCAAACCTTCAAATAATAGCGAACAAGTCTTTTGGACATCGACAAAGTCGAGAACTTGGAATTTTTTTTTTATTATCGCATTTACATAACGCTGTATCTTTACAACATGCTCAAAGTGTTTCAACCACTATCTTGATAAGTCAATGCTAATTCAAAGCTTCCACTTTCCTTTTATTGGGGGAAAGTATGCTTCATCAATGTCAATGTGAAAACGTCACGGCAAACAAATAGATGTACTATTTCCTTTGACTATTGTTATGATCCATATGCAAACAAGTAGGTGTATACATTAACACAAGACGCGATACAATCAAGAAGCTAGTTTAGACATCCTGAAATGACATGGTTAGTGCCAATGCAAGCTCATTCAAGTTCAAGTTCAAGATGCAAGATTATATTGGAGTACTAAAGGAATGGCTAGGTCAAGCTACGTACATAATATGTCCCCAGAGAATGGCTAGATGGCTGGAGCGGATCATTCTCACAGACTGAGAGCTAGTTTAGTGAAGATTAAGGATGTTAGACTTGGTGCACGTTTCATGGCAACTCTTTTTTTATGGACGCTGTCTAATAGCCCAATGATTCAGATAACTGTCGTACAGCAAACAAGGTCAGGTTCTCATGGGTTCTTCCGTGGAATGTTGCTATGGATACTGGTACATTGTTTGTTTATTGTGTACGTGGATAGACGTTAGAACGACAATTTTCAGCACACACACAAAAAAGGGGGAAAAAAGAAGTACGACAGCCTCAGAATAAATGTGCTCGTTGTGCCAATCCTTTTCTAGTTGTTGTTGTTTGTGGTGCGGATGGTGTCGTTGTTTGCTAGGGATACCTTGTTCATAAATGGAACTATCCACATTTTGTTTACTTTTATAGTGAACTGGAAGGAAATGATACAGCGACGTCCTGATTCAACAAACAATATGATTGTGTTTATTTTATGAATGACGCAAGGACAATATGTTGTTTGTGTGTGTCATTCTATTTCCCTTTTACCCCAATTGTAGGAAAAAAACAACAACATTATATAAGTAATCATGGGGCAAACCATAGAACGAGCAAGTTTTTGTTTTCTTCAAATAGAAAATGTTATGTTAAATCTAAAAAGAACCTTATCAAGACTAGTTCGTGTTCAAAGACGCCGATATGCATATTTGTCTGAACTTGCGTATGCTCCAAGTAGCTCAAGGGTGTTAAAGTACCATTAACTATAGAGCCAAGCCCGGAGTCCTATAGTCACTAATGTGAATTGGAACTTGCCAATTCCCTCGATCATTCCGAAGGATCTTTGCCAAATGGAGAAGTCAGTCCTGAACATAACGAGACTCATTACCCCGGCATTTCCGCAAAGTCTCCTGTTTAAGCCTACGGTGAAATAGTGCTTAGCTCCCTTGACCCATTCTGACAATATCTGAAAACACAACCACGGGAGGTAATCAACCCAACGCTACACAACTTTGCTAGTATGTCACACTGAATGGTTGGAATTGTGTTCGATATAATTGTGCTACGGTTTACTAAAAAGCATCGAATTCCTATATTGACGCACGATAGACGGAGAGTTTAAGTAAGATTCATCCCATTTTCGAAGCAAATTATATCTGTATCAGTCTTTTACGCTTTTTGTGGCTAAGCTTTTTTTAACCATCAGAGAATGAAAGCTTCATTTTTCTTCAACTAGATGGTCAACATCTATAAACTATGATTTTATGAATTGAGAATGAGGTTGACCAATGCGGTATTTTGTGATGTCATGTGCATACATTCATATAGACATGTTCAAGCGCTTTTGGGCGGACCTTTATCAATACACTGATTTGTTGTACAGACCCTACGTACAGACGGGTCACTTGGCTAGTTTAGCGTAGACACTGCGAGCACGTCCGTGTGTACAAACAGCATATAGCGATACAAAGGATTAATAGTAAAGTCTGAGTACAGCTTGAAACGCGTTGGTCTGTATCTCAATGATAAAATCCCTTCTGTTGTGAGTTGGGGACTCGCTGGAGGAGGCTGCGTTTTTCATTTACAAAGAGAAAGAGACCACTGTCTGATCTCATCGTCCCTGCTTGTAGTATGACTAAACTGTCTTTGAGCCCACATCTCATACATACTACACACTCAGTGAAGACTCTGTGTTTTACTTTGGCATACTACAACAATGTACAGCTGTAAGACCGACTGCAGTCCATTGCGTGCCTGCTAGGCCTTCATACTACAGGCCTCGTCGCCGGAGAAATAACACGCGTGTCGGGCCTCCAACACACTCGATGAACATACTGCATATTCTGTACTATCAAAATGTCAGTCAGATAATCCAAGAAAAGTGTGCAACACGAAGAGAGACACGTACAGAATAAAACATCATTTCCGCTATACAAGCTGTAGTGTGTTAGCTGAGTGTGTTGGAGGCCTAACACGCGTGTTATTTTCCGCTGATGCGGCCTGTAGTATAAAGGCCTAGCGTGCCTGTCAACTGCAACTTGGGGAACCATTTGTCAGAAGTCTTGGCCACTGTGCAGCTAAAATGTGTCCTTATGTCTGAAATATATATTCATGTAAAAATGCTCAGGTCGACAAAAGGTAGACAAAAAAGCAGATTGGTCATTATTATGTATTGTATTATTTCAAATCTGTAATATAAATGATTATAATATAACACAATTTGACTAACTGTTCTTGTTTCTAGGTGTGTCTATTTTCTTTTCTAAGTATACCTCGAGCATATTAAACCATGAAGCACGTATAGGCTATCGAGGCAATCATGTTTATAGCTTTACCTTTTTAATATGCTCTTGACAGTTCACATTACCAAGATGGTGTAATATTGGACACAAGCTGGTTCCCGTCTATCAATGGACTAAACAGTGTTAGTGATGATAGACAGACAGACAGATAGATACAACACGTACATATCTGTACTACACGAACTATGGAACTAAGAGCTACCATGAAATTGAGAACAAAATACGCATTTTTAGTGAATGTTGAGGTAAACATGATACGACTTAAACACGGATATGAACATCATTGTGAGCACAAAAAAATTGCGTTTGTTTTTTTTACATGCTCAAAACAATGTCCAATCAGAAAATCATGTTGTCGAAAACCAAAAGTAAGTCATATTCTACAATCACAGAACATATTTTCAAAATCCAAGGACATTCATAATCTATCGATCCCATTACTGAGTTAGATATAGAATAAACTGATAGTAAATGACATACTAATCGGGTGTGAACTCCCGAATATTGCCGAGGACATCCAACTAACCTCATTACGTCATAGCGTCTGAATGTCCCGAGGCATATCAGGCAAATTTTGTCCCAGTACACCAGAGATATTACTTCCGGTAGGCTGCTTTCCAGTGTCTGACGTCACAGATATGATTTCCTGTCAGACAGATTTCCTATTTGCGATGACAACTCTGACAGCATCATCAATAACCAAATGCTTGACTCTATGTCTCTCCAATACCTTCACAATATGCTCCAGATCTTTATTATTTTTAATAATTAAGAAGAAGAAACCCAGAGACTTAGTTTCGTGTGTTATGTTACACGTATAATGATGGCAGTTGTTGTAAGAGAATAGTTTGATTTCACTTCCAAGCGTGATTTGGGCCTATGGCCTTGCACTTCAAAGACTGTGAGTCTTCATCTACAGTGTCATACAGTGTCATACCCTCATTCAATGTGTGTGTGTGTGTGTGTGTGTGTGTGTGTGTTTGTGTGTGTGTGTGTGTGTGTGTGTGTGTGTGTGTGTGTGTGTGTGTCTTGGCAATACCTTGCAAAGTAGTTTTTGTTTTGAGGACGACATGGCACCAAGGGCATATTGGTAGAACTGTAAGTCCCCATTTGTGTTTGGCTGCTTGTCGTGCATGTCAATACATTGATCACGTAAATGTTGAATAACCAAGAGCGTCGTTGTATGGGGGTGGTTGTGTGTGTTGGGGGGGGGGGGGGGGAGAGAGCCCTTAAAAGTATATGAACTTGAAACATACTCCTTGTGTTGTTGAATCTGTACTATCTAAAATGTGTACATATGACTGTCTTGTTTTCCAACGGTGAAATAAATTCAAACAAAACCAAATGAGAAGCAAAATAATGAAGCCGAAATTAGGCATGTATTTATACACATTTAGCTTTCATCTAGATTACGGAGTGGGGCTCACAATAAAACATGCATACCGCTGAATGAAATCTCACGGAGTGATCGAATCAGCCAGTTATGTGATTACTAATGAGGCTCATTGTTCTGCTGGGCCAATCAGATATGTTTTGAATGGCGGCATCACACGAGTAATCATAATTCCTGTGCCCAGACAACCTGGCTGGCTGAACAAGCTGATAGGTTTTATGTCTTCCATACCGTAGAGTTATGCTCACTGCACATTTCGATAACATTCTTTACGGATAGAATGACACGTTTTATCGACCATGTCCAACAACTAGAAGAAAGGATGGAGAACAAAGTAAAAAAACAAAAAAAACCACAACAATGAATGAAACGAAAGTGGAAGAAACAAAGCGCGCACTGGAAACAGGGAACCAATTTAAGTCTCATTTACTCATAAAGCAATACATCCTACATACTTTATTCACAATAAATACTTCATGTTGTGTACACGGAAGTGCGGTGACGTTGGCATTTAAAGTCATCTTACGGCCAGCCCCTGTAAACAAGAGCGACTTACAGTGGACCGTGACAAGGAAATGTTAGAATTTTCAATCTCACTTCTTTTGGGCTAAACGAACGTTTCACGCGTATATTTGTACCGAATTGTGAGTTACATTACGACCACAAATACCACTTTGAACCTTGACAAACATAATTAACTGGTAAAATAATAGTGATACTGATACTGTAAGGAATCGGCAGGTGGTTCGAGCAACCTCAAAAGTGTTATTCTATACGAATGTTCACGTGGTGCATCGAGCTAGCTAACAGCCGCGGGTACCCGAAACAATGTCAGAGGAGAAAGAATCGCTACAAGCTGGTGTAAAAGGAATGGGCAAACATGGTACCAGTGGCGCCACCGCAGGCTGCGAAGACCTTGTAGACTCACACCCTCTCAGCGGTATCAGATGTCAAGGAAAACCTCCGGAACGTGCCCTGAGAAAAAGGCAGACTCCGGCAAACCAACATGGCTAATTAATGTACCGAGACAACATAACGAACTCACACGTTGAGGCGACCAGAAACGCTACAGATGACAAAGAGCTGAAATGTCAACAACCAGCGAATTCCATGGAAGGGTCAGAGGGATTCCCCGATGTCTCTGTCGCCCGCTCCGGCTACATTTAGCAAATATACCCCGCAGTTCATTCATAATTCCTCTTCACGTTCATTTGAACGAGAAATATGTTTCACCAAAATTCGAAGTAGAAGAAGTCAAACATCGCATTCCACCGTGTGGCAAGAGGCGTGCAGCTGCTGAATGTTTCTTTAAACCAGGAAAATGGTTTCTGTGACCTCGAACATCCATATTCAGTAGTAAAGTTTGAACCCGACTTCTACGCATACACGCATGAAATAAGCGACACACAATGTATCGTGTTTGGTAAGTGGTTAGCAAATACTGATTGACATCTGAGTTGGAAACCAGTGGCGCGCTTTGGGTCTATTATATTTCACATCAGTAACCCAACAAATTGTGGGGGGTCTAGGCAACCTTATACATGTCTTGTTCTACTCCTATTTGCTCTCGTTGCTCTGGTCTCTATGATTTCAGCCGCGCACGACTCTTTCACGTGACGATTAATTGCAGGAAGACAATACAAAACGAAGTTCATTGTTTAAATCAGGCAAATAACAAAAATGTAAGAATTTAAAGTTACGTCGTTCTCTTGGGTTCGTATTTGAAGCACGTGTAGAATGAGTCATCTTGCATTTTCCTGTATTGGAAAAAAAATAATTTGACATTGTAAAAAAGAAAAAAGAGAGAATATAAAGGAAGGTAAAAACAGTCATAATACTTCATTAGAGTTATCATATTAACCTGTGACAGTGTGCTCTGTTGATATCATTTACGTACACATACAACGTTTATATTGGCCCTTTCGAGGAATCAAGATGCATATGCGACTGAAGTCTAGTAAGACTTTGTACTGAATGTTGAATCTTGGCATCGAGAGCCAATTAAAAACAAGTTAGACATGATCGGTTCCACGTATTGGAAAACACGTATGCCTACATAGGTAATGGTTTTGTTAATTGTGTACATTTTTGAACGCTTTCGGATTGCATATTATGGAGAGGTTTTTCTGTCATGCTTGTAAAGATTTTAAAGTACAAGCTATCGAGACTCATGTAAAAAGCTAGTCCGAAGTTCCCATAATATAAGCATCTTATTTGTACACATGTGCTTACAAGTCCCAAAAGACATTTACGCCAAACCCTACATTTTGATACAAGTGTTCTTCCAAGGCTGTAAAACCGGCTGCTGAACAAAAATGGAATCAATATGCTTTCAGCAGTCAAGATGTGTAGATTTTGTGGCCTAGGGGGGCAAGAGGTCTAATTTACAATTTGGACAGGTAGAGCTCGTGTTTCCCCATGCCACCAGGTTGACACTTTGAGCTGAGGGTATTTGCTCTTCTCAAACGTACCCGTAACAAAACCCGCTGATTCTACAAGCACTTTTCGAGGTGGAGGTTAAACCAACGCATTCATCGAAGCGAACACGATGCTTCTTTGGGAAGTGCATGGTTTGGACACTGTGAGCATGGCTCTGTTTCAGGTTGCACGTACATGTATTGTGATGCGGGTTGCTACTACGATGAAATGACATTTTCACAATACACCACGAACAGGGTTTATATAGCTTTTAGACGTATTCCAATAAGATGACAATAAACCAAGGATGTCTTGATGAACTATGAAATTGAGGCTAAATGTACACGTCATGTTACTATTTTTTCTTCTACAAGAAGCGTTTTACGATTTTTTTACTCTGGATTTCTGCTTCTCGTAGCATACTTTTGTTCGGGTTAGCGGTGTAGAATAAATTTATTCAAGATAAGCAGCCACTAGTCATTACTAGAGTGTAAGAATTGGACGATTGTAGCACTCTTTATCAAGTAATGTAGGTAGCTTATGGAATATAGTCAACCCAATGACCACGATCAATTTGTGGTAGACATCGTAAAACAGTATAATTAATTTACATTGCAATGTATCAACTCAATGTATCATATCCAATACCATCTTCTTTGTACGTGGACTGTTGATGGCAGGTATGGTATCGGTTTGTATCTCATCTCAGCGTGTGACAAACTCGTATGACTTTTCCACCTCTCACCCATGAAATAAGTATCAAGCGTGTTTGTTGTGCTCAGAGTACAAGAGAATTGACCCTGTAATCTCACCGAGTGTGACCGGCCTAGGGAGAACCAAATGATTGCAGGCACTCGTCCCGGCCATCTGTCCTCTCTTGACCAGTACTTGACCACTGCTGACGTCTCCATCTGCTGTAGTCACAGCCGTCTAGCCAACCGGCTCGTGGCCTCAGCCGGACCCTTGTCTGACCGGAAGCCGTCCGATTCCAAAGCCGGAATCTGAATGCCGGTGCTCTCGAGACGGGATTTGATGTAATGGTTTTAAGACTCTGCGGCCCCCCCCCTCCGCGTTAAGTCTCCGGTGGTTTTCGGTAGTCTTCGGTGGAGCCGAACCATTGATCTCTGGGGTTCTCTCATGACTTTCTCAAAGTGGACGTCGAGCCTTTTGATCTCCTGTGGTCTTGCAATAGCTGCCGGCACTCAAAGTTGATGCTATCTAAGGGTCAATGTCTGAATGGCTGTAAGGCCACGAGAGCCACTGAGCGCTAAAGATGAACGATAGTTCTATCAAGAAAGCGTTGCGGTTTGCGACCTGTTTGATCGACCGACCCAAAATGGCACGGTGCCGTAGTTATGAGTGCACTTGTTGCGACATACACCTTTAAACGGTTTTTCATATTTATCTTGTTGTAATACGTATGGTTTCCAAACCTTAAAATGGCATGACCTGCTACAGAAACCTTGATTGCCATAGTGTCTCCTATTATAAAGCTTGAGATGAAGATAACATACATTAAAAAGTGCACTAGAGGCATAGCTAAAAAAACAAACAAACAAACAAGAGACAAACACTGAGAGTGCTTCTATCAATGCCACTGTCGTTCCTATATTTTCTTCAACACCCTAGAGAGCAACTGAAGGGAAATACTCTTCTCTTTGTTGGTTAAGTGGGGTAGTGAGCTTTGATAAATTGAAAAAGGGGTGGGTGGGGGCAATGCAGCTTTGATTCTCATGTCGGTGGGGCGCCTTTCATATCTCAATGGGGTCTTTAAAATAGGCAACTGTTGGTTTAGAGCTACTGACGACTGTGGGAGCGTCAAAAGTGAGGGTGATGAGAGGTCTCCATCCATCTCTGTAGAGTGGCTGACACGCCTGTGGTCAGGGACAACTCGAGTGGTCAGCTTTTGGCCCCCAGAGGAACTGACCGGGGCTCCAGACAAGGCGTTGTGGCAACAGTCTCTGGTCAGTGGGCTGGTTAGTGGGCTGGCCGGCAGGCTGTACTGGGGAGGAGAAATTGACAAAGTGGGAACTTAGTTTGTGGACAGTAAACCTGTAAGATTCTCTAGTTGTTAGAACAATGCTAGAAAGATAGATTAACGGAAATTAAGACTGTTTGGGGATTTGTGTTGTTGTAGTGGTGTTATCAATTTAAATGAACGAAGAACATAATGACAATCGATTGAAGTCAACAAGAGTGATTATATTTCTGAATAAAGACTTAGACCTAAAGCTTTCTTCTTGACATGTATGAAAAAAAATGTAGGCCTTCTGCTCGATCTAATTCGTCTTGAATAAATACGTATTACGTTTCAGGCTGCTGTCATAATCCGTATCAATCTCGAGACCAGACAATGCAACATTAGTTTATTAAAGTGATTGTGAACAAAGACTTCGACCTGCATCAATTAGAGACCATAAACTGGAACTGGTCTCGGTGTGGTATAGTATGACAACGGCGACAACGACGACGATGACGACGACGATGCCGACGACTATGATGATCACGATATCGTATCCGCATGTAGATGGTTTAATGTCAGGTTTTAGTACAAAACCCAGTTACGACAAGTCGTAAAAGCTGTACCAGGTCTATGCCCAGAGTTAGACAAGTCTACAAGGCATCCTGGAATAGCAAAGCCATCATAAGGTCTCATCCTAAGCTTAAGTGGTTCTATTCACACCTACCCCGACCACCCAATGCAGACAATAGCTTGAACTGCCGCAGCCTCGCGTGTGAGAAACTGTTGTCGTTGGGTCCCCTGGTCTTGAGAAAGTCATTTACAGAAGCCATATTGATGGGAGAAAATGCATGCGCGAGGTATCATCGCGGAACCTCTTCAGTGAAAACTACTTGAAACCCGGAAGAAAAGCTATTCCAAAGGAAGGGCGCGGGATTCGCTACAACGCCAATCTTCATACGAAAAGAAGATGAGTGCAATTTAGGGGAGAAAGTTGTCAGCGACAAGAGGTTGTTGGGATAAAGACGGGAATAATAGTTTCCTTTCGTGGCTTTACTCCAGTAATATCCGCGTCGTTCCGGGGTGGTGGCTGAGGTGCTGCTCAAGAGTGCTATGGCGGGTATCACCATGTTTATGATGACCCTTTGTTCACAGAATAACATTGACACCTGCTTTGGAAACAACTATTTAGAACCCACGCGGTGGCCGAACAGTTAACACTTTAGGATAGCTCGTTTGGCCTTACATCTGGCGACCAAGGCTTGAATCCCTCCAGGGTGTGTTGGACTTGGGTCCCGTGGATAGTTTATATTGCTAGCCACCCCCGTTCTATCAGAGACATGAAGCATGGATCTAATCTCGCAAACGACCTGATAAATTGTGTCTACACAAGTGAAAAGACAAACTCACAATTAAATGAAACAAAAACTGTTTAGAAAACCAGAACCCTTCATTGGTGCATACAACGAAGTGACACAGATCAAAAAGTAGAAGAAGAGAGAAGAAGAAAATAAGATAACGATAACAATTTCCTTTTGCACTCTTTTCAAAGCAGCACTCGAATGGAATAGCGTCAAATCACTCGGCATGCAACAACATGAAATCCGAGATAAAACGAGTTCGAATCCTGGCATGGCTCTGAAAAGCACTGAAGAGCTCATAACACAAAGGCGAGTATCCCCGTCTATCTATAGCTATCTTTTTTACTGTCTTTCTTTCTCTCACTCCATCTACCCGCCTCTTTCTCTCTCTCTCTCTCTCTCTCTCTCTCTCTCTCTCTCTCTCTCTCTCTCTCCCTGTCTCTCTCTCTCTCTCTCTCT
>JAUELK010099097.1:0-12179 GCA_031471215.1 Gastropteron pacificum
AAACCGCATCCATTTTGGTGCAGTATTAACAGAGAAGATCTGGCTTGAAGTTCAAAAGTTTGCCTCTTATTTATATATTTCTGGCACCTAACAATGGTCTTACCACATGAAGTACCCCTAGTACATGTACTACTACTACTACATGCAACATGACATCATCACCATCTCAACGTCCAGGGAGGCATGCGGCAGATGAGTAGTAATACTGTATTATAAATTAGTAATTTCTTTGACTTTGAGGCTTGTCTCACCAATACACATGTAATTTATTCACTTCCAAGTACATGTTCATGGTGTACAAAATCTTTCACTTGTCTATTGTTGGGTAGTCACAATATATATTAACACTTGAGAGGAGATGAAGAATACAAGATTTTCAAAGAAAACTTTATGTAACAATGCTCTCAAATACAAATCTGGTGTATACATTTACACTACTGTATCATAAATCGTATGTAAATTTGATTTTTTAATTGTGTTGTATATGGGAGAAGGTTTAGTAGTCAAACCTCATTAATTATTCCGCCGACTTTGGGGCCGAGAGAAGAAAGTTGGCGGTTTTACGGGGTCTGTTAACAGTATGGAAATATTGTGCACCTATCTTGGGAGGTGGTTGAGTGTTGTTAGTGTTAGCAGTAAGCGTTTTAAATATAGCAGTTTTTTTTTCGGCTTCCGCCATAACGAATGCTGTCTATTCTCGCCCGGTCTTCAGTGCTATCGTTCGAAATGCCATGTGTGATCAGTGTGTAGGCTAAGTGGACTTGGGGGACTGACACATCCGTTGTGTCTCTATATATAAACATTATAAAATAAATAAGGCAGCCCTTATCCGTCATACCACGAGATGGGCGTTCTCACAGACAAGATGGAACCAAACCCAATCACGTGTAGGTTTGAACAAATTTGACTCCTACTGTTGATGAAAGTGTATGATGTTGTAACTTGCCTGTAAAGTTTGACCTGACACCCCTATTTGGGGCATCATAAGAAAGTGTCAACATGGGAGGACCTGTCAAACAAAACTCTAGGTGAAAATCCCCACAATCCCTAAGCACTTACCAAACTGATCTCATCGTCGTATATATGACGGACAAGGGCCTATTACTTTTTCGTCATACCATACTGTATGACGAATAAGCACTGCGTATAAATAAAGGACAATTTTGCCGTCTCCCGAAATTTGAGGCCAGTCAATATACTTTGGTTTCTAATACATTTGTACTATGACTACATGTTGTATGTAGGCCTATAGTACCAAGTCTCAAGTTCAAACACTAGGACTGATGACAGTGTAATAAAATAGAAGATTTGCGTCTTGTTCCTCATCATGGGAACCCAGCAGTAAGAGTAAGAAGAGATCAGAATCAGAAGGGAAAAAAATCATTGACACACCGCTAGCTTCAAAAGACCATGACTGAACTAACATAGGCTCTAGGCTAGTAACATTACTACTACTACAGTACAGAAGTTACATCCTTACTGGTGTTAGTCTAGCACTAGCAGCCCTGCTGCTAGTAAGTAGGCTAGCACTGATCGTCTCATTGTCAAATGTCATTGAACTGTTAGTGTTAGTGACCCTGATGTAGGTCAGTAATGTGGAACTTACAAAACAAAGGGATACAAGTTGAAGAACATTTTCAACGCTGACGAGACCTGGCCTTTTCTACAGGGCACTACCCACCAGGTCAATGGTGGCTAAAGGAGCTGGAGGAACGTCTGGAGCCAAGATTAACAAGAACCGGGTGATCGCTCTTGTTGCTACAGCTACAACTACAAATGCCACAGTAAGTCGTTTTCTTCATCAAATCCTAAATTTAAAAAATTCTTAATCAATATTTCTGTCAAAGTGCCGCAATGTCTAGAAGCGTCATCATATGTGTCCATGGCGATGGTAGTTCCTGAACTGTAAGTTTAAAATGTGGCCCAAAAGATTTTAAAAAGAATTTGCTGGCCGAGTTAATGTCTAGAATTTACATGTAGGTGAGACATTTTGCATTCATCAATGACAATATGTGTGCGTGTGTGTGTTTTCATCTGTCTGAGTGTTCTATGTGTGCAGCAGTGAAGTGAGGATTTGATTTTACCTCTCCAGGGGAGACCAGGATGCTGCCACGGAGATGGACGTCAAGTTACAGACAAATTAAAAATACATTGTGGCAACAAGGACCAAAGCAAAGCAAACCGAAATACAGTTGTACATTCCTTTTTCACAATAAAATAAATATTTGCACACTGTGCCCCCTGAAAAGAATACATGTAGTTGTTTTGTCATTTGATGATAAATGTGAAAGATAAGATACAGCCAATAAAACACACATGTGCACATACATGTAGTATAAGTATAAATGTGAAATACAGATCACATATTATATTTGACGGTTTTATGTTGGGTATTGCATCAGCACAGTATTAAAAAGACCCCAGGCCAGACCCCTGTAGAAAGACCTAAGTTTGACTGCATTTTGCTGGGTTCTAGAGGGTTTCCACTGTAGTATGAATTGACTGTCTGTTAACTAGCACATGCATAGGATGGAGTAGCTTGAAGTAAACCGTTTAGTAACATAAAGATCACAAGAAGACAAGATGAGTTTGAGCAATGCAGTGTGTTGTGTACATCTTAGTACGTTGATTGGTTATTACAATACCTGTCATCGAGCATTATCGGTCAGAAATTTATTTGAATTTCGAATCAACTGGGGGTTAGGCTCAATTCAATCAAGCTTTAGGTTTACCGAAACAGAATACACAAAGAAAACAAATGGAAAAAGTCTGGTTCATGACTCGATTACAAGTTGACGAGTAGGCTAACGGCTAAGCGATTTCAAAGTCGAAGGTACTTATAATACATGTACTACTAGCGTGGGTCAGTACTTTTATTTTCCCTTTCAGTTTCATTTCTCCATGCATAACACGGCTGCCATCAATCATGGGAAAAAAATTATAGCACATCCGTTTTTACAGAGAAAGTTAAGGAATTGGGGATGGAAATTTGGTAACTTGAATGACATGATGGCGGTATAACGAATCATTTTTAATTGAGTTAAAGAAAGAGTGTGAAGCCCGGCCCGTTGGCGGACAGCGAGGTGGCGTTATAACGAATCATTTTTAAAATGGATTGAATAGGTTCTGTTCTTCTTCATGGGCAAATGGCAGGCAGTATAACAAGGTTTGACTGTACCAGTGACACTACTAACAGTAACTCACTAACAGGTAGTCTACCAGGTGTTCATTGAATGGACGAACAAATTTGTGCTTGGATTAGTGCAAACAATACAACAACATTACAGTACATGTATGACACTATACATAAAGTAAAACATGTTCCAAATTAAAGCTCTTCACACACATTTTGGAGAAAAGTGAAGTGAACAACAAAAAACAATGTTTGTAAGTGATTAGTTTATTTACACATGATTCAGGAAAGCATCACAATGACATGCTGTATGGAAGTTTCTGCTGCATGTTCTCCACTTTTGTCCTGGTACTGGTCTGATCTGTTAGTCGGTGGTCACGGTTTGTATTGGCTGCAAGAAAAAAAGATTCTAGATAATATATATTACATGTACATGTAAATAAAGGTAATGACAACTTGAAATATGTAGGCCTGCAAAAGTACTAGTACTAGTAAATTATGTTTTCAAACACGATTAAATGTATTCCCCATATACAATGTACCTGTAGGGTACTACTGCTCTCTTACTTTTAACACCCACATCACGAAGGTGATGCTATTCAAATGCTTTAAAAAATAAAATTTATTATTTTCACCATCTTAAAATTCAGGGACCAAACATTCAAATAGCACAGCAGATAAAGCGCTCAACTCTATATCATTAGCTCTCTCACATCATTAGATTCAGGCTAACATTAACAGTTTCATTACATTTGAATAGTAGAGAATTGATAGGATGATTCATAAGATCAGAATTAGACTAAAACAGCCTTTTGCCCGGTCTCGCTTTTTAGTCAACACGACAAAGTCTGGTTAAAATACATGGGAATATGAAAAAGATTAATACAAACTTTTTTTCTGGTCCTAAGGAGTATTCAACTCAAGCGGACCACACTTGCGTTTAGCGTTGAACGTTACTCTAAGGTATCAACCCCCCCCCCCCCATTCAACCACCTCCCAAGATAGGTGCACAATATTTCCATACTGTTAACACAGACCCTGTTATACCGCCAACTTTCTCTTGGTCCCAAAATTGGCGGTATAACGAGGTTTGACTGTACAGTCGAAATTGCAAACTGCAGCAAGTATGAAGCCAACATGTAGACCCTTTTGTTTACTTTACGAAAGTCGTGATGTAATGCCCCATCCCCCCGTTTATTAATTTCAAAGACAATGTCCACCCCACCCACGTTTATTCGATACTTGAGAGTAGATTAGCCTCTTTTTTTTTTTTTTAGAGTAGATCAGCCTCTTAGTTAGTGTGAAAAGACAAACATAAAAGAGAATTACCCATGTTCTTTTTTCCTCATTAAGCCTACTAAGGTTGCATCTGCCTCAAGTAAAGTGATGTGGATGTCAGAGCCTAAGAAGGCAGAGCTCATCTCAAGGCATTGTAGGTCCAGCAGGACTTTCGACCCCCGTTGGTACTCTCTGGGGATAATAAGTGAGAATCTCATTAATAATAATAATAACATCACTTATATAGCAAAGTGGGCGCAAAGCGCTTTACAGCATATTATTTCCCTGACAGACCTGTTTCATTCCAAAGTCATCTCAACCTCCTGGGAGGCATACTGGTAGTGCTGCCGGCGCCCATACCAACATTCTGACAAGATCTTTCACTGTCTATAGTCGGGTACCCATTTTTTTTACACCTGGGTGAGGTGATAAAGTACCTTTTCCAAGAGTACACCTGGCGGTGGATAAGAAAATACTCTCAAATCCAAATCGAGTTGGCATGGCCGGGGATTGAACCCGGGACCTTTGACCTGTGAGGCCAACGCTCTGACCACTTCGCCACCAGATCACAAAAATGGAAGATGTAGCGAAGGGTTTATCAAAACTATACAAAAAAAGCACCCCGTAGTAGGGTTCTAGAATCTTAAACCATAGCATTGGTAGCCTACATGTATAAAGATTGCATCATTTTCAAAATTAAACACTTCAAGAATTATATTTAATTGTCCAGATGATGCGTAGTGAAGACTGATTTCAATCGAATGCAATGTTATAGAGTATAGAGCATTGGGTACATAAATGATTGATACCTTTTTTGACTTTTGAAGTAATCTAATCTAACTTGAACGTTGTAGATGTTTGAGGCCCAAAGGGCCAGTTCATCATTCCGTGCTTACAAACAACTACCTTATTAAGTATAGTGGCATGCGTGGCACTAATACTTGTGGCAAAGTTAAAAACTGATAAAAATACACTGTGATACATATTGTCTTTAGGACTACATATATTGTCTTTAGATCTAGATTAGATTCTAATCTAATCACCCATGACAATGTATTGTATTGTATTTAGATCTAGATTTAAAAGTATTATTATGGACCACTGGCACTTGGCACTAACTAACACTAGACTAGATCAAGATCTATCTGATATTTACAATTTAAGTCTTAAGTCATAATAAGGGACAAACATCCTCTTTCTTAGCCAACAGAAACAACAGTCTACAAAGAAGTAATATCAATGCCACATACTCTCCCCGTCTGCGTGGCCGTGGGCAGACACAATGGAATTTTCCTCCAAAGTCAATGTACAAATCGTCTTCCGTCGTCTCAATAATCTTCCCTTCCACAAGTCTCCCACTGTGTTCTCCGAGTGAAACAAGTTTTGACTTTCGAAGCATGCTCGCAAATGACTGCTTTGTGTCTTGACTATCTGCACCCCCTGCCACAACATCACCTTTTCTGTCTCTTTTTTCTGTCACACTGTCAACAACTTTAGCAAACTTGTCGAGGGCTCCTTCGGTTGGAGTTTTGTGTTGACGAGTTCGACTGGACATCGACTCCAAGCCGGCTATGTCTTTGCTTTCATGCACCTGTGAAACTTTAGTGCAACCAAGATTAGACTCTGCTTCCTTTGATCCATTTTCTTCCCTGTTGTTGTCTGATGTGTACGAACATTTCTGAGCTAGTAAAGGGGAAGAAAATAATTGGCGAGACCGTGTCAAGCACTTTAAGGTTCTGAAAACCAAGGACGCAGCCATGTTTCTTGGAAGAAAGGCACAGCCAATGAAACGTAAGCTAGACGTGCTATTTTGTTCTTCCCATCCAAAAGAGTTTTCCGGATGAAAAAACAACAACAACAACAAACCCGGCATTTCGCGTGTGGACTGGAAGATCCTGAATCCTAGAGAATCTAGACTTAAGAAGAGTCTAGATCTAGTTACATTCTATTGTTGCATCAGTCTCTTCTATAATTTATCTCATACTCACTGTAGAGACTGGACTAGTCTAGTCTATAGGCCTAGACCTACTCTACACAACACATATCCTCATTTAGTTATTAATTAAATTAAGCCTGCTTTTCTTTACACTTCTTTACACTTACTTACTTTACTTTAGGAGTAGGACTATCTAGATTCTAGTACTTTGACAGGCCTAGATTCTATCACTTTCATCTCTCACTCTCGCCAACTACGGTACTAGAATCTAGAAGAATCTACTAACGTGTCTTGTCTACAGAACAGAGAAAGAACATAGATCTAGATTTAGATCTAGAAAGAAATCTAGCCTACTTAGACTTAGTAATAGTAGATAAGTAGACCCTTCTTCAACTTCTTGAAATCTTAGTGACTGCCAGGCCCTACTTTAGTAGGTAGACTAACTACACAATAATGGCATCAAACTTCCCAAAGTTTTTTGAATTCATAAAACTTATAGGACAACTGAAGGTAAGTAATGTATGTATGGTATACCCTAGATTAGCTATAGAGATTAGTTAGAATATCTGATCTAGTGACTTTGTTTGTAGACAACCTTACTTTGTGATTGTGTAGTGAAGTACATTCATAATCAAAAACAATCTCTCATCATATTGACATTCATCCATTATTTGTCTGTAATTAGAACCTGGTCTAATTTGTCTATATGTATACTATATAAGCTTCTAATAGTGTTTGGCCATACTTTGTCTCTATACTTTGCTTTCTATTGAATAGTTTAATAGTACAATCAATTTGACTTGAGCAAGCGTATTATTAATAATATAGTTTATTTTATAGTATAGTAAAGCCTGCATATATATATGACATATAGATCTAGATGGGAGAAGTTTAACAAGAGATGATGGTGTGGTAGGTTGACACAGGTTGATATTTTTAAGTAAACATTTGGTTCTATACTATTACTAATATAACTATACTACTTAGTCTACTACTACTATCATGTTAGGCTCATAATTGATGTATCATTTCAGTCTATGTAAACATGTAAGCTTTACAATATAAGGATGAATTTATTTCTCCCCATTTATCCAGAGGGTGCAAAGAACAGGCTGGGTCCGCCATGGTGTGAAGAATCCAGAGAGTGTTGCTGACCACATGTATCGAATGGCCATGATGGCCTTTGCTTTGCCATCAGACTCAGATTTAGACAGGGATAAGTGAGTTTTCCCCAAACCATTTGGTTGGTCTTCCCTGATCATGTGTATTTGTTCAACATTGTTGTTTTTCAATCTCAAACCTTGAAAAATTATACCCACATTGTTAACCTTACTAATTAATTCAATTCCAATATTCCACTGGAGTTTTCATCATATTGATACTGTATAATGATGTACAGAGGTATTCCAATAACTATAACTAGTTTTCAATCAAGGTATGTAGGTTGGGATTATTCACACCTCGGAAATTATTATTAGTGCTTTTTTATGTTTAAGGATTTAAGGTCATAACAATATGTTATAATACATTCTTAGTCAGTGAAGCATGCAGAAGCAAACATTTATTTGCATAACATTTTGGGAGAGTATTCTGTTATAATCTGGCATCTGCTTTGTCAAAATGTTGATAGTGTGTTCTTATTGTATAATACTGACTATTCTCTTCTCTTCTTTGTATGTCCACACTATCATCTCGGGCAAAGTCAAACTTGGCAATGTGTAGACTGAGAAGACTGACCTTATGAGTAACTGTTTTACTTTTACACACTAATTCTTATACACCTTTTGGTGCGCTCCTCAAATCAAGGGATGGCCATGACCCGACTTCAGGAGTTGATGCATCTTGCTTATCGCATATCTTTTTGTCGATAGGTGCATAAAGATTGCTCTGGTTCATGACATGGCGGAAAGCATGGTAGGCGACATCACTCCCTGGTGTGGTGTCTCCAAGGAAGAGAAGAGCAAGAGAGAAAAGGTAGTATAGCTTCCTCGGAGGTAGATCCTATATGTGCGGGCTTGATGTTATGTCTGTTTTTGACATATGCTTTGAATTGAAATTTCAATTTCAGACACAATTTCACTTAGAGATATTCGAATAAGCTTCATAGCTGAACTATATATATTTGTCTAATGGAGCCGTGGCACTGTTCCCATATATGAGCTTCATAGTTGAAATATCTTGGTCTAATGGAACCATGGCACTGTAACTGTTCCCATAGGCTGTTCTCTTGTGTTTTTTTTTTAAGTTCCCAAAATTATAACTATCTGTTGAGTTTCATGCTTGAGTTTGTTCGGGTTCGAACAATGACCATCTAGTTTTTAGTCAGATGACCTCATGATTAGGCTACACAGTAACTCACCAATATAATGCAATTCTCTATAATGAATGAAATATCATCTTTTGCTATAATACCAGGACCATCTCATCGGCACTGACAGTATGCACCATGTGTCACCGTTAAGACATTTAGTTATGTAAGGTTTGTAGTAGTCATATATTCAGTTTATGAAGTGGAGCCTGGAATGCTCTTTGTTATTTTTATAAAGAGAAAATCTGAATTTCTGACTTTTTATCGAAAGAAAAGCGCACATGATTTTAGAGGTATGTATGTTTGGATGGTAAATGAAAACAGTGTGCATGTTTTTAACAGGCTGTTTTGTCTGTACATTGATTTTGTAGAGAATACTGAGCAGTGGAAATGCGCTCAGAACTATGAATGCAATTAATTCTTCTATTGTAATTTTTTCTCTCTCAGGAGGCCACGTTACACATTTCCAGTCTTGTAGACAAGGATGCCAGTGCAGAGATGTACAATCTGTGGCTTGTAAGTAATCTGTACATTGGGATGGCACAGTGGTCTCGGCATATTATCATCCTATTTTGTTGAAAATCCTTTGTAAAGTGCCCATACTCTGACAACGTTAAGTGCGCTGGTTTGGAAATGAAACATTTTTGTTGGCGTCCCCTGTTCCGTTTTTCGGATCAAGGCGCACTGCAAAGATGAAAACACGATAAAACACAACATGTGAAAAATCCATCAGCGATGAATCACGACACATTTATATATGCTAATTGGATATGTCTCCTCTTCTTTCAGGAATATGAGAACCAGTCTAGTCCAGAAGCCAAGTTTGTCAAAGACTTGGACAAGCTGGAGATGCTCCTCCAAGCCTTTGAGTACGAGAAAATTGAAGACAGGGGAGACAACCTGCAGGAGTTTTATGACCACACACAGGGTAGCTTCTGTTCTTCTTATTACAGTATTACGGTGGTCTCCGCACAAGAACCCACCCCTCGGGAGTGGAGAAGAACAGGTTCTTAGGTGGAAACCACTGTACCCTAGGCACAATTGCATGAACAAGGGGCCAATTTGAAGGCCCTCCAGTCTCAGGTTGCAGAGCTAGACTGCCATGGCTCTGTAGGTCTATTAGTAGACTACTTGAAGAGTGAATAACTCAAAACTTGTACCTGATCGCAACAACAACATAGATCTAGATTTACATGATCCAAGACATGTTTCCCTCGAGGATGAATAAAGTGATCTTGTCTTTATTCTAATATACCCTTGTGTCTCGCTGCCCACAGACAAATACAAGTTCTCCACAGACATAGCGAGCCAATGGTATGCCAGTTTGAAAGCAGAAAGAGACCTGGCCAAGGGAGAGCTGAAGAGGAGTCCGCCGGTGGTGGACAAGGAACTGTCCCCCAGTCTTTCAAAAACAAAGAAAGTCAAAACTTCAATCCCTGAGCAGCAGGATTTATAGTAGAGTTTTATATTTTATTGCTCTCTTCAACTGCTTAGGTTTTTGAATACTTTACTTTGTTGATTGTTTCAGGGCATTTGTATGGAAGATGTTGTAAAGGCAAGCCTAACAAGAGTGGAAACACTTATTTATTGTGTGACCTGAAAATCGCTGTATGCCATCAGTGCTATTGTTGATCGTGTAGCGCGGTTTTGAGGTCACAAGAGAATGAGGCGTATCCACTCTCTATTTATAACTCTTAGAGGATACTGTGTGCTGTATATGTGAGCTTGTTGTGGTGTTTCCTCGTTCCGCTGGCCTTGTGATTGAAAGATTTTTGTTTTAACTCTGGCAGGAGCCAAACTCAGACTGTAGACTGAGAAGGTTGACCTAGCATTGAAGTTGAAATGTGTATGTAAAGCAGCCAGCAAACATAGAAACATACAATTAATGTGTAAGCAGGGGTGAAAGCTCTCAGGCATGTGCCTGAAATCAGGTTTTTAAAACTGATGGCAACATAATATTTTCAGGTATTTTCCGGTTTTCAAGAATGCAGAGAATTAGGAAATTATAAACCCACTTTCCGTATATCAGTATCAGGCATGGCACCTTTAAACAAATGGAGTTTCAGGTTTTTAGACCTGTGTGTAAGGCTGTCTTTAGTTTTGTTTGAGTTTTACACCGCTATTGACACTTTTTAGATCATGCAAGAGGTGGGACCTATGTTTTAGTGTCTGTCTTTGATAGGAC
The DNA here is from genome assembly GCA_031471215.1 of Gastropteron pacificum. Lineage (NCBI taxonomy): Eukaryota > Metazoa > Mollusca > Gastropoda > Cephalaspidea > Gastropteridae > Gastropteron > Gastropteron pacificum. Next base: position 10,841 of record JAUELK010099097.1, read on the forward strand.
GGGTGTGGAGAGCTGTGAAAACTGCAAACGCGACGAGCCATGTTCAGAATGTCCTCGTTGGGATTCGGACATGGGTCGCCGCCCGCTTGGAGACAAAATTCGTTTACCCAAGTGTTAAATTCAGCCACAGTGTACGGTCATTCTTTCAAATCTATACATATAGATCTATATGACTAAGTGTGGCTTCATCCAATTTGGCAGTGGGAGTGCATAGTTCACAAGAGGAAGTGTTAATTGTTGCTTAATAAGATAAGATAAGATCAAACTTTATTGTCCATAAACATGTCACTTTGCTTTTGCGTTGTACATAAAAACACATTAAATTGACAAACAAAACGTGATTAAGACTTCATATAAAATACAGGCATTTTACATATCACAGTTTTACATAAAAGCACACAAAAACATATGTGATGGTGATGGCAGCAATTTAATGGATGTGGGCATGAAGGACTTTCTGTATCTCTCCCTCTTGCATTTTATTGGGATGTTTCTGTTGCTACGTGAGCTTGTGATGATCTGAGGGGCAAATGGGTGTGTCTGATCTTCTTTTATTACAGTGATTTTTTTTCTTCACATAAAATAGAGCTCTTCCATAGTTAATGTTTATGGAATCTGCGACTTAAACATTGTTATGTGTGCAAAATGGCCAGCAAAACTAGCCAGTGTTTATCCTAACTCCACTGACAGAAGCAATTGTCACTTGTATCAGCTTTGTTTTTCGTTTTTTGAAATCAGTTTGTCTTCACATTTTAAAGATATTTGTAGGAACAAGCTGACTTCAGAAAAGCTGTTTCTCTAATTTCATTTTTGTTCTTAATAAAAAAAAACATTTTTAAAAATAGGTCTGACATGTACCCGTTTTATTACCAAAGTTGATTTTGAAGTTACTTCACTATAGTATTGTTGTATGAATGAAACTGTTGATTGCTTTACACAGAATAATCTGTTTTATGATGCAAGCACATTTTACAGTCTATGATGTGCTTGTATACAACCTTGAGTTTCGAAAATTAGCATTTTGAAATAGCAGTTTGTTTCTTTAACTTCTTTGTGTGTTGTGTTAAGTCTGTCATGTGTGTTTGTATCTTTTCTATTTTAATTTTAAAAGATGGGGATTATTTGGGTTTTATCTCTAGATTTTCTCTTCCTATTCCTATATCATCACTACAGTTGTTGTTGCTGCGATCAGGCACAAGGTATGAGCTACTCGCTCTTCAAGTGGTCTAATAATAGACCTTCAGAGCCATGGCGGTCTAGCTCTGCAACCTGAGACTGGAGGGCCTTCAAATTGGCTCCTCGTTCATGCAATTGTGCAATGCAGTCACAAGACCCCTCC
>JAUELK010099319.1:0-12174 GCA_031471215.1 Gastropteron pacificum
CCCCCCACTTCATGCAAAGCAATACATTCAGGGCTTGTGCAGCCGCAGAAGTTGCCATTACGTTGCATTCAATACTATGTGCCTGTCATGATTCTTATAATATATTTGTTTTAAATGAATCTACATGGTGACTGTTACTGTTACTGATGGGTTTCATATTTTGTAATGATAGAAGTAAGTCATTCATGTTATATGGGAAACAAAATTGAGATATAAGTAGCCTACCCAAGATGTTTTTTAATCAAAAACTTTTGAAGATTAAGGCAATTAAAATATTCAATTAGCAATTGTTTTTCATAATAATGAACAAAATCTTATGGGCAGTGAATGGTTGATAAATAATGGCCTTCAAAGACATTGTTGACGTTAGTGATTGTGTATTCAAATTTGCATGTGTGCAGAAAGTTGATTCTGATGACTCTGGAACTGAGGAGCCGGGAGTTGAGGAAGACTTTTATGCCAGTAGTGACATACAGGACAGAGAGGTGAGACATTGGTCTAACTAAGGCTGGTTTCAGGTTTCCATGTATTATTGAAGTACATTCATCAAATTGACTTTTGAGCCAGCTCTTTCCTCAATAACATTTTGAGGACAGCTAACTTTATGGTACCGGTAGCTCGGTGTATTTTGCAAAACTATCGTTGTCATGGCCGTCCTGTCGAAAATTTTTATTATATAATATTCATTAAAACAATGATAATGATAGTAGCAATATTTATGATTAAATATAATAATAATGAATGAAATGTTTATCAGCATGAAGTGTATTGTGCACTAATGCATTAAACAAAGGCTTGTTCAAGGCACAATTTGTGTATTTCATGCATTAACATTTGATAGCATGATAACACCACAACACGCTTTTGTGCTATATTGTGATATGTGTACTGTGTCTATAAAGTATTTCATTTGAAGTTTCCGACATATTTCTGTCAAACGTGCTGGTCAAACACCAAGACAATGTGACATTTTATGGACAATAAAGTTTTATCATCTGATCTTACAAACGAACACATACCCTCATAAAAAACAAGTACATGTATTAGTATATCACTAAATATTTGTCACTGTTGCAGCAGGTGTACCACCAAGCACGACGGCCGGCCAGGTTGAAAGCTGACCGTCTGTCAGAGCGGATCAATGCTCTGACCATTCAGAGGGAACAGGACTCGGTGCCCGAGGGCCTGATAGACTCTTTGCCTCCAGAGGGTAAGCTGACGTAATTCTATATAGGATGACTCTCTATTCATAGGACTATTTAACGACCTGATCAGGGTTTGACTTTTAGTGTGGTTAGATACATATCTACTAGAAGTTATATACATGTATATCTTTACCTAGTAGTCATTCACTACATGATAGATCTAGCCTTCACTCTACTTCAAAAGTCGTTAGTCAAATTGAATAGATAAGGATACAAATTAAACCACCTAGCAGCAATAAAACAAGATGAGACAAAACCTTGAGGTTAATTCTGTGCATGGCCTGCAGCCACACTGGCTTGGCACAGACCAGGCTTTAGGGTAAGCCCACGGATAGCCACTCTTAAAAACAAGTCCCATTTAGCAAGCTTCACTGTTGGTCCCATCAACAGTGATAAAATCTGTCTGTTAAATTGTCTGTATTTTCCGTCATTTCTCGGGGAAAAAATCTGTCCGTAAATTGTAAAAATGTCCGTATTTTCCGTCATTTCTCACTCCGTCGGCTAAAGAATCACACAAATCTTGGTACGGACGATTAGAAAATAAATCATAAAAAAATAACCATGAACTGACCTAAATTTACACCAATGGTCCCCCATTGAACATGTTTGTACGAACCTTGTAAACTTTGTTTGATAAAAATTAAGGTGTCGTTTTCGAGAAATTTGAGTCATAATTGAAATTTCAAATTTCATTCACTTTTCACAAGAAGTGAAATACAGTTCCCAGAAATATGAATAGAAATTCAAGGATTCACTATTTGGGATATATTTGGTATCGTCTTGTTGGTTGGTCTTGAGACAAACTTTAAAGTGCAATTTTGATGGATAATCTACGATGGCTAGATTGGGAGATATTACGGGGGGAAACAACGGCAAAACTACGAAAATCGTGTTTCTTCGCCTAAGCAGTAAAAACCGATGGCGTCACAGTTGGTTGAGTGCAGAGCCACGCTATAGCGGCGTGGGAAAGGAAGAGGGGGGAAAACTCCCTCGCTTCCAGCCCAAACTAAATAAACACATTCAGATAAGGAGTTAACGCATGTGAGATCTAATCTAGTTCTCGGTTGTCTTTGTGTGTTCAAATTATGGTTTGAAATGCCACCTCCTGCACTGTAGGGGACCAATTTTTTTTCGCGCGCCAGCCATGGTGAAGCGCATTTGGGTTCTGCCCACGGTTTTCAGTATTGGCCAACTTTGGGGATCACATAAAATTTGATTGCATTATTGGGGAGTTTCAGTTGGTAACTAACACCCATGATCTGTTCTCTGCTGTGTTTGGTAAAGAATTGTTTCTTGTTTGAATAATATGAAAAGATGTTTTTATGCCGACCACTGATCCAGTAAAAAAGTTTTTCTTGGCCAGTTGGCATCACTGCATCAATAAGGTAGTCCTTGTGTTCTGTCTATACTATAGGCATGATCATTGTTTTAAAATTCATTTTCAATACTGGTAGTGGTTGCGTTCATTGTTCTTTCCTTTACTTATTTCTCTTACTTTTTCTTTTTTTGATTTACATGATCAATGTTCATACTTTAAACAAAAATAAGGAAATGAGAAATTGAAGAAGCCCACAAGTGAGGTATCTTTTAGTCTTAACCGTAAAAGAGGATAGAAGAAATCTATCTTACATGTCTTCTTCTATTCTAGGCATAATTCAAAGTTATTGACTTCAGATATTCTGCTCCCACAGTGCTCCTGTTAGTGTTCCAAAACCTGGACGACATTTCCCTGTGGGTTGTGGGCCATGTGTGCAGCCGCTGGCGACAGATCCTGGACGCAGAAATCTCCCAGTCCCAGTGGAAACACTTCATTCAGCTAAGATGGCCCCTATTCCAACCCCAGTACAAAGTCAGTTGCTGGAAAACCATTTATTCACAGTTGTAAGTTTGACGACGTCTGCTTGTAGTTGGCTACTAAAAGGGTAATTAATAATAATCAAGCTTTTGAATCCATTTTTTGTAGGCTACATGCCCTGTGTTCGGGTACCTTAACCATTCATTCATTTTAATGTTTAATATTTTATTTGTTTACTTAGATTAGATCTTGTTGTGTTAGTTGTTTTAAATCCTAATGTATTTTAACCTCTTGTGTAGCGCTTTGAGCTATCCAGGGAAAGCTCATTGCAAATGCTCTTATGATTATTATTATAATGGATATGGATGATATTTATATAAATCACCTTTGTCCTACAGCGAACTCAATGCACATGAATTAGTCATGATATTTATCCCAATAGACACTTTACACTCACCACTGTTTCAACCCTCTGGGGGGCATACTCATGGTGCATCCTGTGAAGGGGTCATGCCAACACTCTGCAGCATGTCTGTGTTGTTCATTCCTATTACATTTCTAATTTGTAGGCTATAGATGTGTTCCTTCCACTTTAAATTGGCTTGTTTTTGGTTGTGTTATTACTATTACCTCTTATGTAGACCCTGTTTAATATTGCTCAAAGCTAAACAGAAAAAGCTTTTCAGTTGATGTCTTGAAATTAATGTGTTCACATTTCTGCTAGCTTTATTTAATTATTGTTTTCTTGTTACCTCACAGGTTACTCAGTTCTCCTTGCCGCTACTGTTTAGAGAGCATGATGCTACGGGTAAGTTTGTTAATGTTTCAAAACTGAGAAATAAATCTAGGTCCCATACCTTTGGAATGGGTGTGGAAATGAACAGAATGTTGTCCCCAGCCCCTTTTTTGGTTTAAAGATTTGTACACATTTCCATGTCAACCATAATGTGTTCATACAAGTGGATTCAGTCTAAGTATTAGTATTACCAGAGCTGTTTCCTATTGTAGACTTTTATAGGATAATTTGTGTTTTCAAAATTGTTACCTCTTGTCCCATTACACACAAAGACAAACACACAATACACATGTTCATTACCCACACCTAACAAAACACACATGTTTACACCCACAGAGCACGCCGCCCATAGAAGAGAACTCCTGGAGGCACCGGCGACTCCGCAGTGAGCTCAAGACCCTGAAGACTGACCCGCCCGAGGGTATTCATGCCACGCCCTTAGACAGACATTGTTGTCACTGGCAGGCTTCTATCACTGGACCCCAAGGCAGCCCCTACGAGGGAGGTCTCTTCTTGCTATACCTGCAAATACCTCAGAAGTGAGCGGTGCACTGCAAGTTGGAATAATAACTCTATTTGTATTTCTTCTTCTGCTTTGACTGTTATTGTTGTCATAGTGGGTCCTGATGTTGTTTTTGTTTTGTTTTAATACAGGATGTATCTATTTTTATTATTTGTGATTTATACCATATTAAGAGCATTTTACTGTTTCAGTGCACTTAAATGCCGTTTTGATATTTAGTAAGTATACAGTATATGTTAGAACAGACTGCACTTATGATTTACAAAGAGAAATTCCTGCTAAATAGGGAGCTTGATGTGCTAGCTGAATAAAGTCCTCAATGTGGTTTTCCTATTTTAAGGCATTCATTCTTCCTTTGTGGTCCCCAGCTACCCAATGCGGCCGCCCCGTGTGCGGTTCATCTCAAAGATCTTCCACCCCAACATCTCGCGCCACGGAGACGTGGGCCTGGATTCCATTCACCACAACTGGAGCCTGGCCCTCACCATCTCCAAAGTGCTCATCAGCATTCAATCCTTACTCACAGACCCCTACTGTGCCGTGTGCATGGAGCCGACTATCGGCAAACTCTTCCGGGAAGACCGCCAACAGTTTGACTGGATGGCTCGTCTCTGCACATGGAAGTACGCCATGCACGACTACGTCATGAGTCTGGACGTAGACCCTAGTGATATGCTGGAAGACAATTCCGGGAAAAAAGTGCTGTGTTTCTGTGGGAAGATTTCCTGTTTGACTTTAACTTGATAGTAGGATCTGAATGCATTTTCTTGAATAGGTAGTATTATTATTAAAGTAATGACTCTGGCATAAATCTTGCCACGAGCAATCAATGTGATGTTCTGATGACATGCCGGAAGACAATTCATGGAAAGCGGAGTCTTCATTTGTGTGTGAAAACTCATTGCATGCTCACACAAACCTGATGCTAATATTTGAGGGCATTTGGTGAATGTGTAGAAATGAGGAGATGATGACCTGAGCTGGAATCTTGCCATGTGAAACTATAATGTGATGACAGAAGGTATGTTCAGTTTGTTGATGTGGTAGAAGACCATACAGAAAAAAGGTGTCATGTGGTGTTTTTTTTAAAAAGATCTCCTTCCTTTCTGACTGTAACTTGATGCTAGCATTTGTTGAGTTCTTTCAGTGAATAGTTGGGCATTGCAGTCCTTTGTTCCACAAGGAATCAAAGTCATGTAGGTCAGATTTGAGCAACTATGTATGTGACGGCTCAGACTCTTGCACTCGGGCAATGTGTTGGAAAGACAATTCTAGATTGAGAATAGGATGTCTGAATGAAATCTAGTGAGAAACAATTCAACTGAGCCTGAAATGATCGCATGGGAGGGAATTTCAGGATACTCTATCACTTCATATGATTTTTCTATTGGTCTTTGTGCTGACAGACTATGTGCCTATGTGGGAAGGCATCTCTTACTCATCAGAACTTCAACACAACATTATAATTTATTTTATTAAAATGAAGGCAAAGTATGCCATGGCTTGCATAATGATCAGTAAAAAGACATATAGAACAATACCGGAAGACTGCCAAAAATACTGAATTGTAGTTTTTTTTAAAACCAAAACACACTGATCCTGTGTATTTAATTAATGAATTAACTTTGTTCCTATGCTGGAGTCATGCATGGTGCTGAACAAATATTGAACCTTGATTTACAGCTAGGCATCCCAATTAAAGTCAGAAGTTTTAGTTCCTTTGACTACAATGTGAAGGCCTATTTTGTACTGATGACCCTGAATGGTCCTGAGTAACACTAACAGTTTAATTGACAATCATTTCAAAAGCTTCTCTCTTTGTTCGCTCATTGAGTAAATAGGGTTTAGTTTAATTGAAGATGACATTTTATTTCAGCATGGTAGAGTTTAAGTTATATTTAGCTTTATATTGTTTTCATTCCTGTTGTGCAAATACTTATTTCATTTATTTATTTGTTTTCGTTACTTTTATTTCTACTTCTATACTAGGTGAATCCTCGAACATGTTGCAAAGTTTACATTATAGTCAAGATTGAATCGACTTTTGAAAGTACAGAAAGAACATGTAGGAGGATTGTGCCATTTTGATTTTGAATCATGCATTTTATTTTCCACCAAACTCAACAACACCGGTGTTACCAGTTGACATAATGTGTTCATCATTTGATTGATGCAAATATTTGTTGCATTTTGTATACTTGTTGAAAAAGCACACACACACACACACTTCTGTTACATTGTTTTGCAAGTGTGCATAATTCATGATATTAATATTGTGACTCCACTTGCCAAGTATTGAAATGTTTTCATCATCTATTGTTTTACTTCATTTTATTGAAAGACAATAAACATGTAATTGATGAGAAACTGACATCTTTTTTTGTTTACATTTCTTTGTCCCTGTGGTGGTACTCCTGGTTTGTTTTTATACATGTAGTAATAATAATAAAGTGTAGTTATAGAGCACTTTTCCCAAAGAAGGCTCAAAGCGCTGTGTATTCTGTGAGGTGCAATGATCTTGATGTAGAGGGAGAATATTTCCTTTATAAATTCAGCGTATATGTATACATATTATTACATTTACTATTGTTAGAAAAAAATGAACTGGACAACAAAGACGTTATCACAAATGAGCATCGTACACATAGCAACAACTAGACAAACAGCAAATTGAAGTAATTTTAGAAAATGATTTATTTACACTCACAGAATGCACAAATCTTGTGAAATCGTATTTACTTTACTACTCAAGTATGCACATCTGGATGCAAATTTCTCAAGATAAGACAAGAAAAAGAAAATCAAGCAACATCTAAAGATAACGCTTAAAGTTATAAAGTATTCCACATTGCACATATATTGCAGTTCTACTTCAAGATCATGAGGACAGAGTCAGAGAAGAAACAAGCAAAACTACAATACTCCTCCCTCCGGTCCCTTTCTATGATCAAAATCAAATCTGACCTAGCACTGAACACATACAAGTGAACATTATGTCAAAATGGTAAGATCAAGTTGTATCTTTCTTCAGCAGTTATGAATGTACAGGTATAATTGCCTAAGATCTCATTGCCTCACAAGAGTTCCAAAAGTCTGTTAACCCACTTTGTCACTATCTACTCGTATATATTGAAATAGAACATCAAACAATAACTTTGGTTGACCAGGCTCAATCCTTGATACCTCTTAAAAATGTGAAATGTGAGTAGAATGCACAACATTTGTGCAGAGAAAGATTTCAGTCCAGAATTCAGGAGTTTCCATTTTACTCCTGGAAAATAAATCTATCCTCAGGGATCCCAGGTACATCTAGTAAGATGGGATCGTAGAGAATAAACAAGATCTTCTTATGAGATCCTGTGGGAATGCCTAGAGTGCAAGTACACTAGTGTTCCTATTTGACATGATGACAATATACAATTTTAGGAGGTAAATTGGAATCTTAGGACAAAAACTAGGATCTTAGGCAAGCACTTGTAAGCAGCACAGTATAAGTATAGATGGCTTAACTCATGTTCAAGATGACCAGGCACTTTCTATGATCATGACGACTAGTTAACATATATAAAAAGTTTGACAAAGAATCTTCTGTTTTCATCTCAATCTCAACGTAAACTTCTATTTCATATATAAAGAATATATCTCGTATACAACTCTACAAGTATAAGCATTGTTTTATCACTTCATTCCAGCTCGATGTATTTATTTAAAATAAATTCAGTCAACAAATCTTCATAAAAAATGAAGCTGAGAATTCAACCACTACATACAAAACAAAAATATGAATCTTTATTCTTCTTAGCAGTTTAGCCTCTCACAACACTTTCAACCCAAACATGTTGAAAAAGTAACAGGCATGTGTAACAGTCAAGTTTATTCCCTACAACTACATTGCTACTGACACACAGAGTTATGATTCATCTACTTTGAGATTGCCCCATTTCTCACAAAGAGGCAAATGGTCAATGTTTTCAGTGTTCACTTAAAAAACCCAACAACCAACAGAAAATGTAAAACCAAGCCCTCATTCATCAGATGTAGCTGTGGTGGTATAATTGAGGTGATGAAAGATGCTGTATTAACATTCTTAGGTACATGTACTCTTAAAAATTGAACACTATCTTTATATTTCTCTTTCCTGAAAAGTTGTTTCCTCATTTGTCATTTTGTGAGAAATGGGACGAGGTATTGCTGCCACTCATTACATTGCCATCACCAGGTCACTCAGTCTCAGCTAAACAACTAAAATATGGACAAGGAAAGTCCAGTGATTGAACACAAAAGAAAAGTGTCTCGTTAACAGCCCATCATAACATACATCAATAAGTATAGTAAACAAGTAATTTAGTAACATTCAATTATGAACTCCTGTAGATCTGTTATCTGAGGAAATTGGCATCTACCCGAGCATGGTGAAAGATTGAAGCTATCTAGACGGGCATAGCTAAAGCAATAAGAAACAATGAATTAATGAAGAATGGCAATTATGATTGTAACATGATGTTGGATTTGACAATTGTTACATAATGCTTGATGGGACAAATTAATAGTAAGCTGGTGTTTCATTGGTTGATTGTAAAATAATGTTTGATTGAACATATTCAAGAAGCCAATTGCTTTGAAAGACAAGCCATTCAGGTATTAAAGCAAAGCTTCTTGAAACATTTATTCAACTAATACTGTGTACAATAAAATTGAGCTGACACTAAAATAAAACTTATACATTGAAGCAAAGCTATCTGAAACCTACTTGAAGTCAAATTCAAAGTCATAACCATTTATAATCAACCAATATGAAGTTCAGTTGACAGTCTCTTGTAACACAACAGGACCTTTGTTGTTTTCTTGGTATACAACATTTACAGATTTAATCTTTAAAAAGTCACTAAGTGCTTGGGTCTTGCTATGGCAAGGAACAACAATATAAACATCGATAGTCATCATTATCACTTCCTCAATGGATTCTTTATAACAAGATGACACTTCTAGTCACCGATCCTGATTCTCACTAAAAGATTGATCAAGCCTGTTGGTGGAAGCAACATGGATCGGTTGCTAACCACTTAGTTAAGTGACAAAAACGCTGACAACCCCCTGGAATGAAAATACCTCATTTTATCATGCGCGTTGGAGTACTACTCAAGTCTGAGTGATCCAACTTACTAGAAGAAGAGGAAAGAGAACCCTTCAAGCTTTTTTAAAAAGACTTTTCCCCTAAAACTAAAATCATCAACCAAGATACTGCTTTGCCAGCGCTCTCAGAAACTTTGTCTTTCTAACATGTACCGCTCTTCTCTGGATCTGATCGGGGTTGTTTGAGTTCAAATCCATCTGGCTGAGTGCCCTGAGGGCTGCCTGTCTCTTGTCCATCTCGCCTTTCTTGGTGTGGAGGTGTACCAGGAACTCCAGGATGCTGACGTCCCACACACAGCAGTAGTAGGCGTCCATGGCGTCGTACACATTGCGCTCCTGCAGGGCCTTGAAGGCTGTGTTGTAGTCAACCTGATTGTACGGTTATGTGATATATGTTAGTTCATGTCATTCTATGCTAGGTACGTTCATACACTTATATGATGTATGTTAGTTACGTCTGTACAATTATGTGATGTATGTTAGTTTATGTTGCCACATGTAAGTCACAGTTATACTGTGTTCTATATCTTGTACTTATATCAGTGCTCATATGTGTTCACAGATGAATCTATCATCTGTTGTCATTATCCAATAAAGATGTCTATGAACCAAACAGATGAGTTCTTCTTTACTGATGGGATAAAGAGAGAAAAGGTTCAGGGATGAGGGAAGAACATAGAAATGAGAATATGGAGTTGTTGTTGTTGTGATCAGGCACGTTATGAGTTATTCACTCTTCAAGTAGTCAAAAAGACCTACAGAGCCATGGCAGTCTAGCTCCAACCTGGGACTGGAGGGCCTTAAAATTGGCCCCTTATTCATACAATTGTGCAATGCAGTCACAAGACCCCTCCGGACCAGGGCATATGGAGTAAAAGCATTGGTGGGCAGGGTGGAATACGCAAAACCAAGAGTAAGGGGTGTGGCAAGGTTGTAAATGACAAAACATGAGGAAAAAGTATACAAATGATAAAGGCATCCCCTTTAAAAGGTCTTAAATGTTTTGCTATTATTGTAGACTAGGGTTATATGGTTAAATCTCACACCAACACGTCCCCACCCCATGTTTACCTCCTCTAAGTACTGGCAGAGCACAGCTACTTGTGTGTGACACTGTAGGTAGGAGCAACACTTGATCATGTGTCGATAGATGTTATCATCGTAGATGGACTTGGGCACAGGGCATGTGAAGAAATCTGTAGCAACCACTCCTGAAAATAAGGAAAAAAACATTTCATGAAAGAGCATTATGAATCACAATTTCAAAAAAGGGTTTGTAGTATTTTTTAACTCAAATAGGCCATATACATGTAGGTGCCATGTTTGAGGAAGAAAAAGGCACAAGTTAGGGTTTTATAGTGTTTTCAACTCAAAAATGCTGTATGCGCGAGTGCCATGAAAAAGAAACAAAACAAACAAGACAAAAAACAGAGAAAATATCAAAGAGTGACCAGTAGAAAGAACATTGGAAATGAAGGGAATTACTACTTGTTTCCGGATTACATACACTTTGAAACTGATTTATTTTTTTTTAAATTCAATTAATATGTTCTATCAGTTGAAAGATTAATGTGTACTGTGTATAATATAAGAACATAAAATAATAACAGCATTAATTCTCTTCTTAAAAACAATTATTAAAAAATAATAATCATTATTGTCATACACTAAAGGAATGCTTAATTAATTGTACTGTTATCATCACATTACAATTGCAGGTAATGAAAACATTACAATAATGACAGGACTTTGTAAAACTACAGGACATACCAGCTTCCAGGTAAAACTTCATAGCTGTGGAATGCTGTCCCTCGGCAAAGTACATGTCTGCCTGGGTACGTAGCCAGGACGGTTGGGTGGGATCCACCCTCAAACTGTGGGCCAGCAGCATCTTTAGGGTTTCTTCTACGGAGGACACAGTCCCGATAGAGACATTGATGGCAGTGGGCCACAGGCTGCTGTACTCTGTGCTCATTTCACTGCTCACCTCATCCTGGGGTGGAGAGATAATAAGAGGAATTTTCAAATTTGGTATTTTCATTCAGGGGGCGTGTCAACATTAATTGTCAAGTGACTATTAAGCAATGAGCAACCGATCAGCATTGTTTCCGACATGCTCTTCTTCAAGGGAAACAAAGTATACAGGAAAGCTTTGAAAAGATTGAGATGAAGATGGTTTGAGAAGGATTGAGTCTTTCATTTTTTTTAGAAAACTGGTAAACAGCTTTAATCCTGACAAGAGGCTACAAAAACTGAACTATTTATGAATCATAGTCATAGCACATCAATGTAAAGCAGTACCCTTACCTTGAGTATACAGAAAAGCTTGGCAAAGAGTGAGATGAAGATGGTGAGGAGGGTGGGGTCTTTCATCTTTTGGAGAAAACTGGTGAACAAGTTCCTGGGCAGAATGCCGTACTGCTGGTCCCTGCGCATGGCACTGTCGCGGGTGGTGAGTGGGCGCTTAGCATTGCCTGGAGGACACAACACATTCATGAAGCTTAACATGGAAGACAGGTAGCTGAGTTTGGTTGGTGGGGCACTTTTGTACAGTTGAGTATCATCAGCGTATAATATGATATTCCACACTATCATTTTTATAATGGTACTAAGTTGCTGGTGAAATGGTGAAAGTCATATGTATGGCGCACAAATCCATGCTTTCATGCTCTAAGGCGCTGCGACATCTACAGACAGAAATAATACACACACAACTACAGTA